>ML432286.1:0-42475 GCA_005239525.1 Nicotiana knightiana | reverse complement strand
CACTTATTCAGCACTTCAAGTATGATTCTAGACCCGTTCGAGGACGAACGTTTGTTTAAGAGGCGGAGAATGTAACGACCCGACCGGTTGTTTTGCGTTATCGGATCCCGTTCCCCTAAATGAAACTTCCCATAGCGGCTTATTGTGATTTATGACTTGCAGGGGCGGGTGGTCCGGGATTTCGAAGTGTTTAGAGAAATATTGGAACACTTGGTTCCTTCAGGCTGGCCTTTAAGGCCAAGTTTGACTTTGGTCAACATTTTTAGTAAACGACCTCGGAATCGAATTTCGATGGTTTTGGTAGTTTCGTATGATGATTTCGGACTTGGGCGTATGTTCGGAATGGGTTTTGGATGACCCAGGAGCATTTCGGTGCCTAATATCGAAATAAGAGTTTCCTTAAGTTCATATTGTGGTTTGGGACGTGCTTTTGTGTTATCGAGGTCCGAATGGAATTTCGAGACCGAAAATAGTTCCGTTATGTGTTTTTTTTTTGACAAAAATTAACTTTTATTCCATCAAAAAAGACATTACAAAACTAGATTCACGCTGACCGCTAATCTCTCATATCAATACATGTATATTTATACTAATTATCATTCTATTCTATACAAAGGCATGTTATTTACATTTGCCAATCCTTGACTCCATTTGATCTTCTTCCTTCCCTGTATATGTATATGAATTGCAATTTCCTTGCATAATCTGTCAGCATCATATTTCCCTTTGCCAAATCTGAGCATATTCCTTTCGCGCCATATGCAGTACACAACCATTGCAAATACTGTCGTGGTCATCTCTGCTACACAGTCCTTCTTCTTTGCCATACTATTTATCCAGCTCACTTCTTGCATCCAGCCTTGTATTTGCCTTATGTGTCCTAGCCATTTCAGCATTCTTTCCCACAGTGTCTTTGTATATTGACAATTAAAGAACAAATGTTCAAAAGTTTCTTCATACTGTCCACAGAAAGCACATTCTACTTGCACTTGTATGCCAAATTTTGCGAGCCTATCTATAGTTGCTAACCTCTGATTGATAGCTAACCATAAATGAAACTTAAACCTTGGATGAATTTGTGAATGCATGTGTATGCTTTTCCAATCCACTTTACTGAATTGAGGCTGTAGCTGCACATATGCCCTTTTTATCTGGAATCTGCCTTGTCTCTCAAACTCTTTCAAGATTGTTGCAATGTCATTGTGATTTGTCCTCATCTTCAGTACATATTCTTTCATTTAAATTATCTTCCTCACCACCCATGATGCAGTTTTGGGTGTATTAATGTCTTCAATTCTTCTGTTCTTAAAGTAGTATGTATGAGCCCATCTAATCCACAATGCATCCTTCTTCATAGTCAATGCCCATAAGTGCTTCATCACTGCAACTTTGTTCCATGTCTTCATATTGATCACATAGTTCCGTTATGTCATTCATGACTTGCTTGCAAAATTTGGTGTCATTCCGGGTAGTATAGGTTGGTTCGGCGCATTGTTAGCGAATTTAAGAAACTTAAAATTCCTAAGTTTGGTTCTAGGGGTTTTGAGGTGTGATTTTGAGTTTTAGCGTTGTTTTGGGTGTTCCGAAGGCTCAAGCGAGTCCGTATTATGATTTGGGACTTGTTGATATATTTGGACAGGGGCTCGAGTGGGCCCAGGTGCCTCTCGGGCACCAAAAGAGGCCAAAAACCAGCTGAAGCAGTTGCTAGTGCAGCTGATCTGGTGTGACCGCAGGTGCGGTTGCCCAGTCGTAGGTGCGAGACCGCTCCTGCGGTCCCAGCCTCACAGGTGCGACCCCCAGGTGTGTTACCCAAATCTCACAGGTGCGGGCCCCTTCCCGCAGGTGCGGACTCCTTCCCGCAGGTGCGAGCCCAGGCTCTTGTCCCATTTCCCGCAGGTGCGAGCTATTGCTTGCATGTGCGAGACCGCATGTGCGGTCGTCGAGTTGCAGGTGCGGAAATCCCTGTAGGCAGTAAGGTCTTTAAATGCGGGACTATCCCATTTTCTTCCACCATAGACGATTTTGAGAGCTTGGAAAAGAGTCCCACGACCTAGCTACTAAAAGGTAAGTGAATTCTATCCTAAAGTTAGTTAATGCATGAATTTCTAGTAGAATTTAACTACCTAATTAGTGGAAAATTAAGGAATTGGGTAGTAACCTAGGTCTTTCAAGAATTTAGAGAATTACCCGTGAATTGTCTATGAAATCATACAAAAATTATATATTAATGATCCTTAGGTTATGGGTCAGTGTTTCCTTCGAGAATTTTTGGAATCCGAGCATGCGGGCCCGGGGTTGGATTTTGGGATTTCTTCAAGAATGATGAATTTGACTAAGTATTAGGAGAATTCCATGCTTTGAGTATAATTTGATATATTTACGTAACGTTTTATTAGTTTTGATTTCTTGGGTGACGAGTTCGGAGTTTCGAGCGCATTCTTCACCCGGGGAGTAGGTTCGACACGAGGTGAGTCTCCTTTCTAACCTTGTAAGAGGGAACTGTCCCCCTAGGTGATTTAAATGGCTATGTGTTGATGTTTGTGGGGGCTACATACACAAAAAGTGACGAGAGTCCGTACGTAGCGACTATTATTGTTATGTCCGGGTAGTTAGGCCTACACCATGCCTTGTGTTTTCCTTGAAATGAACTATATGCTTAATGAATTAATGTTACATGCGGCTTGTTTCCATGAGATCATAGAATTTGAGAAATTCTAAGGAATTGTTCACCAAAAAGTAATTTATAAAGAATAAATTTGTGGATCGTGTGTGCATGTGACCGCTTCACAATTTACTTTCCGCGAGCGGAGTATTATTTGCCCTACTCTCATGGGAGCGAGCCATACGCCACAGCGAGATTGAAAGATATATTATGGTTCGAGCCGTTTGACCCTCGGCAGTGCACATATATGATCATTATGATGGCTCAGGCCGGTTGTCCTTATCTTGTATGCGCATGCAAAATTGTTAATGATTATTTTATGGATATTGAGTGGTCAGATATTTTAAAGGAAAAAAAGAATAATAAAGTAGTAATTGTATATTTACTTCCAGTATTTATTTGAATTACTGTTATTTTTAATCTTTACTGTTTTTATCATCCTCGTATGTTTGTTACTGATATTATATCTTGCTTAATCATTCTGTTGGACCTTAGTGAGTGTCAAGTCGACCTCTCGTCACTACTTCTTCGAGGTTAGGTGGGATACTCACTGGGTACATATTTGTTTATGTACTCATGCTACGCTTCTGTACTTAATTGTACAGGTTCTGAGGCTGGTGCATCCGGTTATCAGACCGGAGCTCGATTCTGATCATAGTTGGACCTGACTTCACGGTGAGCTGCTTCTCCTGACGATCCTCGGCAGCACCATGGAGTTTCTTTTGCTTATTTTCCGTCTATTTCTTTCAGACAGTGGGACTGTATATTATATCTTTTGTATATTCTGTTAGTATGCCCCTAGGACTAATGACACTAGTTACTGGCACACACATAGTAGTTACTATGGATTTCGGGTCTGTAATATTGGCTCACCCCTCCTTATGACCGCTTTTGATTAAAACTGGCTAATTATCCTTGTCGATTATGTTTTAAGCTTCAAAAAAACTTGGTAAATGATGAAATATTTAATCAAACAAGAAAGAACCCTTAGTTAAATGAGTGTTGGCTTGCCCGACCCTGCTGTTGGGCGCCGTCACGAACTGAGTTAGGATTTTTAGTCGTGACAAAGATAATCCAATTTTGTCGTTTCTTAATTAATCTTGCGGTCTGAAGATCTATAATTTATATATCATGAAAGAAGTTAATTCATTTTCAAGATGAATGTAGGTTAGTGGGATTTTGATGTTTGGTGAATTTGCGCTCATCCATTGATTTAACCTTTGGAAAAATCATTATTTTTTTGTGGTTATAATGGATCAAATGTTTTAAGCTTTAAAAAAACTTGGTAAATGATGAAATATTTAATCAAACAAGAAAGAACCCTTAGTAAAATGAGTGTTGGCTTGCCCGACCCTGCTGTTGGGCGCCCTCACGAACTGAGTTAGGATTTTGAGTCGTGTCAAAGATAATCCAATTTTGTCGTTTCTTAATTAATCTTGCGGTCTGAAGATCTATAATTTATATATCATGAAAGAAGTTAATTCATTTTCAAGATGAATGTAGGTTAGTGGGATTTTGATGTTTGGTGAATTTGCGCTCATCCATTGATTTAACCTTTGGAAAAATCATTATTTTTTTGTGGTTATAATGGATCAAATACTAACTATTTAATTTAGTTCGGAAGAGGTGTGATTTGTTTATAATATGCATAGGAGGATACGAAGCTAAAGTGTGTCGTTTCTTTGTTGTTTACTTTTCAACTAGTTTCACACTTATTTATAATATTTTTTATATTAAATTTATGTTTAAGTTAGCAGATCAGATCACCTATAATTTTAAATTTTTTTATCCATCACTGAATTTGACGGGACTATATTGGTAATTCTAGTTAATAAATTTTAGTTTTCAGTAAATATAATTAAGAAAAATTTATTAAATAGTCAACGAAAATCAAAAGCGCTCACGTTTGTCATCCTTATGGGATCAAAACATCTAAGGGGTATATTAATGTAAGGTCTCACTTTAAAGTTTACCCCAACTATAAGGATCATTTTTTTGTTATTTTCTCACATTTCGGGTAAATTTTTTACTAAAATGATCAAAGTTATTTCTGTAAAGATCGGAACAAAGTAAAATAATTTTTATGTAACAAAAGAAAAAAATAGTAATTTTGGGATAATGAACAACAAATTGGGTCACCACCCGTAAAATTTACTCCCTCAAATTCAGGTTCCGCATTTGTTTACTTCACACCTCACTGACTACGTATTTTCCGTCGCTCTTTGGACTTAAACATTATGGCTGGGCATATATACATATACACACACACACACACACACACACACACACACACATAACACACACACACACACCAATAATCAAATAATATTAAAGTGTTATCAAACTATTTACTCAATAACCCGATATCGATAACCAATAGTATTTTATCGGTTCGGATAAAACACTATTGGTTATCGATATCAGGTTATTGAGTAAATAGTTCAATAACAATTTTATATTATTTGATTATTGGGTTATCGGTTCGGTTTGTCCAATTTTTATGAACGGTTTAACTGATATCCCAATAAGCTTTAACAAAATTATGATTTTACTCACTAAGTATATAAAGCCACCTTACGACTTCATTCTCTCATTCTCACGGTAGCTACTCTTCATCTTGAGGCCTTAATCATTAGAGTAAGTTTTAATTCTTAGAGTGAGGTATCGATGTCTGTTTGGGATTTCGAGTCTAGGATTACCTCCGCATGATGATTCTGGTATTGGGAGCGCGTCCGAAAATGGATTCAGAGGTCCTTCGGTCATTTTGGAGTCGTTTGGTAAAATTAGAAATTTGAAGGTTTTTTAGAGGTTGGACGGGAAGTGGACTCTTTGATATCGGGGTTGGAATCCGATTCCGAAAGTTGGAGTAGGTCGGTAATGTCAAATGTAACTTGTGTGCGAAATTTGAGGTCAATCGGGCGTGATTTGATAGGTTTCAGCATCGAATGAGGAAGTTTCAAGTTCTAAAGTTCATAAAGGTTGAATTGGACTGCGATTCATGGTATTAGTGTTGTTGATGTGATTTGAGGCCTCGAGCAGGTCCGCATTATGTTTTGGAATTGGTTGGTGTGATGGGACGGGGTCTCGGGGGGCCCAGGTGGATTTTGGGTGGTTAATCGAGTTGGACTTAGAAGAAAGGCTGAGGGCTGCTGTCATCTGGTGTAACCGCACCTGCGAGGTTTTGGCCGCAGGTGCAGAGCCGCAGAAGCGTCCATGAGGGTCGCAGATGTGATTTTCGCTTGGGAGTACAGGACCACATAAGTGGTCATCTCGCCGCAGAAGCGAGACCGCACCTGCGGAAGAGAAGGCACATAAGCGGAGAATGGGCTGGGAGCCCTAGACCGCAGAAGCGGCATATTGTCCGCACCTACGGAACAACAGATTCGGTCAAGTGATTGAAGGGTGCGAGTGGTTGGGCTGGGCAATGTGTTTTATAAAAAAACGAGTTTTAGCTCATTTTCCTCACATTTTCACTTTGGTTGGGCGATTTTGGAGCCTTTGAAGAGGGGGATTTCATCATAAAAAATGAGGTAAGTTAATCCCACCTCTTGTAAGTTAAATACATAGTTTTATTGTGGATTCAAGCATGAAAATTGATAGAAATTTAGGAATTTGAGGAAAACCTAGGAATTTGGTATTGTTGGATTTTGACCACGATTTTGGACATGAAATTGAGAGTAAATTATATATTTGGGTTTGTAAAGTTATGGGTGATCATTATCTTCGAAATTTTTTGGAATCCGGGCACGTGAGCCCGAGGGTGATTTTATCGACCTTTCGATTGGGGTTAAAAATTGTTATAAATTGAATTGTTATGAGTAATTGAGTATAAATTTATGGGTTTGCATAATTATTGACTAGTTTTGGAGTGTTGTGCATCGATTTGAGTTGTCGAAAGGGCTTGGAAGCCGGTTATGGAATTTGGGATCGAGGTAGGTCTCTTTTCTAACCTTGTAAGAGGAAATTGTCCCCATAGGTGAAATAATTAATTATGTACTACTATTTGTCGGGGGCTACGTATGCACGACGTGACGAGAGCCCGTGCGTAGCTACTATTGTGCTTAAGTACGGGTAGTCTAGGACCTAAAAGCATGCTATACTTGAAATATTTGTAACCTTATTGAAAATTTAAATTGCTTAAATCATATCAAATTGGTAAATGAATTTCTAAATAAGTTAAACTTCATTTTCTTAATCGTTAAAAGAGGATCGACTTTTCCTAGGATAAATGTTCCCTGTTTCTTGATTGACTGTTTGAATGTGTGTATTTACATTTGACCGCGTCGCATCTATGATTCGCGAGCGGGGTAATAGATGCTTATGGTTCGCGCCATTCGACCCTCTAGCAGTGCATAGTATAAATATTATCGGATCGGGCCATACGACCTCAACATAATTGCACATGCTTGTATTTCTTGCCTTGTAAATTTATGAATATTGATATTTCTTCCTTGGCCTGAGATAAATTGTTAAATAATAAAACATGAATTTTTGGAAATCTCTTATTATTAAAAGAATTGTTTACCTACTTCATGTTTATCGAGTTTGAATTTACCTTATAAAATCCATACTTTAACACATTTTGGTATTTCAAAATTTGACCACTAGTAAGTGTCGAAGTCGACCTCCCGTCACTACTTCTTCGAGGTTAGACGGGATACTTACTGGGTACACGTTGTTTTTGTACTCATACTACACTTGCCGTGCATTTTGTTGCACAGGAACATGTATCTCTAGCGGCCTAGTTGGCGCAGTGGCATGGTTGATACGGAGACTTAGGTGAGCTGCACCTCTCAAGACGACCCGTAGCCAGCAGAGTCTCCTTAAGAGTATTGTATTGTATTTTCTCTACTGTCCAATTGTATTCTAAACGATTATTGTATTACTTTTTACTTCCTAGAAATTGTTCATGCACTTGTGACACCGGTTTTGGGATGTACATGGGATTAGTTAGTATTGAAAATTGGTTAAAGACATTATTATTTACTCGGTGAAGTTCATTATTTATTGCTAAACGCAAGGAAAAGAAATGATTTCAAAAATATTAAAATGAGAATTTAATTAACTATTTAGTGTTGGCTTGCCTGACAGTGGTGTCCGGCGCCATCACGACCTTTAATGGATTTTGGGTCGTGACTACATGGTATCAGAGCACTAGGTTCCCTTAGGTCTCACAAGTCATGAGCAAGTCTAGTAGAGTCTTGCGGATCGGTACGTAGACGTCTGTATTTATCTTCAAGAAGCTACAGGGCTATTAGGAGCACTTCCCTTCTTGATACCTTATCGTGCGATTTGATTCCTTTGAGGCTTATGCCTATGTTTCTTTCCTACTCAATCTTACGCGAGGCGCTTTCTATGAATTGGCAATTGAGGAAATGTAATGGTACTACAGATGTGGTGCGGGATGTTTCTCCCTGCATAGTTGTTTCAGCTATTGTCGTCGCCTTGCGGAAGGATACTCTATCATTTCAGCTCAGTAGCTTCATTTATGAGAGCTTTGAGGCTATGCACAGGTTGCTATAATGCTCATGATTGGTTATCGCACGGTATTGAGGTGATGGTAGGATGATTGCCTAGGTGTCAGGGCGGTGAATGACTCGAAAGGAGGTCTACTCAGAGCGTGATTCAGAGACTTGGTATTTCTTTTCCATCAGAGGAAAGACAATCATACTATAAGTGTTCAAGTTTAGGTTGATGGAGTAACGAGACTTGGTATTTTCGAGCGTGGTGGAATTTTTATCTGTGACGTGGTGTCATTGTCCTTGTTGAACATGTTAAGTTCACTGGTGTTATGGTTTTCTTCAATTCGCCTTTGGGGAAGAGTCGCGTGAAATAGTGCTGGAGAAGAGGCTATCAGAGATCGCGGTGTGCCGAGGTTCATAATCGAATCAGCGTTCCTAGTGTTGATGGCTAGAGGAAGATGATTCTCAGAAAGGTTTGAAGTTAGTAGCGACTTAATGGTTCGAGTGCTACATAGATAGATTTTGACGTGCAACAACTGGGAAGCGAAGGATGAGGAAGGACATGTGGGAGGTGTCTTGCGATGGTTAAACTTCCAGAAGGCTAAGTGTCAGAAGCAGGAGTCGAGTAGATGCTTAAAGGAGAGCGTTTGACCAAAGTGGGAGAGTGGCAGAGTAGCATATGGGTTCAGTGGCAGGATAACTACACACCTTGAGGAAAAGTTTAGAGTGATTTGGGGAATTTTAGTGGATGGTGATTGGATCTACATGCTTAATTTGAAATATTGGCTATTACGGTGGGAGATTTGGATGCAATAAGAAGGAGTGCTTGATATGAAGAAGGATGCAATACAATTTTGAACTGGAAGATATTGTCGCACATTTAGTGGATGTCCATAAGAACTGAACAGACTAGTACCGTTGGTGAATTAGCACGGGTTCAGTATAGGTTAGTGATGTCGTAGTGATTGTACCCCGTGCATCGACGTGGAAGATGTCGGCATGTAATTTCCACAGGTGGGTTATCTCCTGTGAGCAGGATAGTGGTCGCGTGGTGTTGACGAAGCTTCTATGAAGGATTCTACCGGCTATTCAGTGAGAGGTCGAATATGTGAATGTTGTTAGTGATTCAGAGTGTTCATGAAAGGTCAAACAGAAGGATTTGGAGGAATTTGGCGAGCTGGTTATGCAAGATCATGTCAACAATGAAGAAAGAATCTTGGTGAGCTCTAGAGTTGTGTAATAGTAGCTTCATGCTAAGTGGGAGAGTCCCGCCGCCTATGATTGGGTTGCATGGTTATCTACTGGTGAAAATTCTAGTTATCGGTTTATTGGTGGATTATTATAGCTAAGGGAAGAGAACATAAGTGGTAATTTGAGCAAAGGAATTGATAGAGGTGTGTTATAGTTGGCCTTATTGACTCGTGTTCGGGCCTTGGGAAGATTCATGACTTATGCTTCGTATAGAGATGATTTACAAAGGAAGCGATTCAGTCAGGTACTTCATTGAGATGGGTGTTCATGGATCAGTGGAGCCTTAGAGTTGATTATATTCTGGTCCAAGCCATAGTGGGTGACTCCCAACGACGGTCCTAGTGGATTCAAAGGTTAAAATGCGGTGCCTAAGGATTTCAAACCCGCGGTATGGTTAAGAATCAAGCTTATGTAGTGGATTATGATAAGATGCACGGAATTATCTATGATATTTTCGATTTGAAGAGTAGCATTTGGAGGAAAAAGAGAAAATGACTTTGAATTCGTTGAGGGATTTTCTAATGGGTGTACCAGTTGAAGATGTGAATGTGCGTGCAAGGTGGGTATGAAACGGTTCATGGTTTTGGAGACAATGTGGTCTCGTGGAATGGGGTAACTCAAGACGAGTGTGGGTTTAGGTTTGTGATCTAAGGAATGGAGCTGCTATTATCTCTAAGACAAGTTATGGATGAATTAGAAGAAGTGAGATTGGTTATCCACGGCTGAATTGGCATAATGGTGGCGGTGATCAGTTCCTTCAGCGTAATCAAGTTATGCATGTGATTTGTGACGGTACGTGCGAGGCTTGACGGCTGCCATAATCGATTTTATTTGGAAATATCCAAGTATTTTGGCCTGTTATGTGTAGGCGGATCCTGGAAGGGTTATGGTGGTTTAGACCACTACTTGAGGATTTGTATATTCTACAGTTATGAGAATTCATTCGCGTGTTGTCATGGTTATCTTGGAATGAGTTAAGTAAAATTTTTTTATATGATGAAGTGTTTACCCTATTAGTGGTTCAGGAGTTATGATGAAATTCATGTACGACCGCATATTGGCATGTTAGGTGTAGTGAGCGGTAGGGAATTCGGAAGTTGAGGATTCAAGATTTGCGGTTTGGTGTTGACAAGGATGTCACGAGCTCGGATGGGCAGGACATGGATTTGAATGTTTAGGGTAAGCTGGTGTTGTCTCAGCGTCACCTGAGATCGGTGTTTTCTGAAAGAGGTTTTGCATCCTGGTTATGGATTCTTGAGTTGCTTTACAATGTTAGTGTGGTCGGTGGTACGGATATGCAAACTTGTTACCTTGTGTGGAAGGTAGTGGGAGTGTGACCACAGGAAGATCGTATAAGTGTGACATATAGTCACTTAATTGATTGAAGATTTAAACCAAGTATGAAGAATGTGGTAATATCACTTATTTGAGAATTATGCCTAGAGGGCGCTCGGTTTATTTTGTTTCGGACTATGGGAGTTTGTTCCGATTATGATGGTTGCTCTTATGAGTTATGGGGAAAAGGGAGTTATTAGAGACCCGTGAAAGGTTATTGGCCTAGTGCGGTGTGATCAGAATCAACTTGAGGTCTATGGATGGATTTAAATATGAATATGGGCCATATATCAGGTAAGATGTGTTCATTTCAGCATAGCGTCCCTCATGGAGGAGTATTCGGACATTGGATGTTGTTTCGTCGTCGGCTATTTAATGTAATATTATATCATGTCGTGTGAGTTGTGTAACGGCTTGATAATTTTCTTATGTATTAAGGTTTAGCGTAGCGATGGTGTTATGTGGGCAGGATGGCTCTTGAGATTTAGATCATGTATCACACCTCAGTTGTTCTTGAGTTTTGCTGCTCATGGCACTATATGTCTCCCCAGGGATGGTATTGTGCACTTAGCGTTGCTTGTGACTGATATTCAGTAGTTCATAGTAGTGAGAAATTTAGCTCGGCGTGTATCTCCTTATGTGAATTTTATGTATGGATCGAGTGGCACGCCGCCACAGGTATGTTATTTGGATCGGGTTGCACGCCGCAACAGTGTGATGTTAAGTATGGTTCTCTATATTTTATTTTTGTGTGTTTTTGTTTCCCATTTTCTGAGGGAGGTTTATAGCACCTTTTAAGTTTTCTAATTTTTTGCGTGAGTTGAGTAGTTCCTTCCAGAGTTCGTTCTCCTTATATATCACATTCGAGTTGGTAGCGTATTGGCACGTTGTGGCATCATATGAGACTTTTGGTCATGTCCGGGGTGGCTCATTGCCTGAGCAGTTCGTACTGGGTGAGAAGAGATTTATGGATCTAGGATCAGTGCAATCGGATTATATGAAGTATATTAAAGGGAAAACACCATTATTTGGTTCAGAATGAAGTGATGGTTCTCGTCAGGAGTATAGTGTCACGACCCAATTTCCCCCCCGTTGGGTATCGTGACAGAAGACTAAGTAAGCCTGTCATTATTAAACATTAATCATAATACAAAAATCATTTTGAAATAAGTGTCAACACCTTACACATCTTCCCAAAACCCGGTAAGTACAAGTCATAAGTTTTACATAATTTACACTAGAATTCCCAAATACCACTGTTCTGGAACAAGTACAACACTGTTTAAGCAAAATAAGATGGTGACTCCGAAACTCGCGAATGTTGGAGCGATTTTACCTTGAGTCTCCACAACAGCAACCGCGCTGCTAACTATCGATCGGCCGACTATGCAAAACCTGGAATTTGCACAAAAATGTGCAGAAGTGTAGTATGAGCACACCACAGCGGTGTCCAGTAAGTATCAAGGCTAACCTCGGTGAAGTAGTGACGAGGACTAGTCAAGACACCCGCTGGTCTAATAAAACGAACAAGAATAAATATAGAAAATAACGAAATATGACATCTGTACAAAGATTACACAATATAATTGACTACATAACAATGCAATGTGGAGGAAAACAATAATAAATCGATGATACACAGAAAAATGAACGGGAACACAACCAAAAACCGAAACCCACAATATAATAAGAACAAGTAATAACTCAGCACTGCGATAATCTCCACCTCTGACCTTAGCCAACAACTCCAACAGAAGGAAACTTCTTTTGAAAGGTACCTCCTCCGAATACGTATATATACTTTACTGAAGGAAAGTATTTAGATGTAATTTCTTCAAGATAAGTGTTTTTAAAATATACTTTTCCAATAAATGTATTTCGAACATAATTTCCGATAGAACAAGTGCACGGCATCACCCTTCGTGCTTTTACTCTCGTCCTTCCCATAGGAATCAACAGATACAACATGTAAGTTAAGAAAATTAAGCAAGTAAAAGACATGGACAGTGCAACAACCATTGAGATAAAAGTCAAGTACAGGACAATAACAATAAGTCACACCAAATATGTAAGTACAACAATAGCAGCTCGATGTAAAGGCACAATGTATACACGGGGAAACATATATCACATCATAATGCATGTCCCTCGTCCTCACCTGCACGGAAACACCCTTCGTGCCATGAATTCACAATAATATGGCACGACATCACCCTTCGTGCATTCGCACTCAATCACAATATCATGCACCGCATCACCCTTCGTGGTTTTACTCTCAATAATATGGCACGACATCACCCTTCGTGCTTTTAATTTCAATAATATGGCACGGCACTAACCTTAGTGTTTTTACTCTCAATAATATGGCACGACATCACCCTTCGTGCTTTTAATTTCAATAATATGGCACGGCACTAACCTTAGTGTTTTTACTCTCAATAATATGGCATGGCATCACCCTTCGTGCTTTTAATTTCAATAATATGGCACAACATTAACCTTCGTGCTTTACACTCTTTCCTCACATGATAATGAATATAGACAAATGGCACGGCATCACCCTTCGTGCTTTACACTCTTCGTCACCCAAACAAATGAAATGATAGCATTCAAACAAGGGAATCAACAACATAAACAATAATAGAAACCATATTGTCCCTGAAAGCGAGTCAACAATGGAAACAATATCATCAACAACATGAACAATAATAGAAACCATACCGTCCCAGCAAGGGAGTCAACAATGAAAACAATATCATCAACATCATGAACAATAATAGAAACCATACTGTCCCGGCAAGGAAGTCAACAATGGAAACAATATCATCCTAGCAAGGGAAACAAATATAATCAATCTTGCTTAATTAATTAGCTTCACGAAATAAATCCCAACCTGAATTAATGCTCTGCAATAGGAAATGCCAAAAAAATGCCATCAACATGTATAATCATCAAGTTAGGCCTAAGTAGTGCTTAATGAAAGATCATATCAATCACAATATACGACCCACGAGCATGCTTGATACCAACATATAACACTCAAATTACTGCCAAACAATTATAGGGTGAGATTATGCTAATTCTAGTCAAATAGGCAGTTTATGAAGGAAGATATAGCACGACGGTAGAAAAGGTAAAGTATTCAGTTAAGTCAATTAAGATTAAATAAGAAACAAAGGAAAACTAAGCAAGTAACTTTTCATTTAAGTAGAAAGAGATGAACTAGCAATCGGAACTCAGATATAACAAATAAAACTTCATACACAGGGAATATAAGGACCTATGAATACTAAAAGACTAACCTATTTGCAAATAAGTGAGAGTATGCACTCGTCACCTCGCGTACACAGGCTGCAATCAACATAGAAGACTCAATCCTAAGGGGTAGTTCCCCCACACAAGGTTCGGAAAGATACTTACCTCAAAGACAACAACCCGGTACTCTAAAATGAACTTCTCGGGAGAAAAGACCTCCGGACGGCTCAAAATCAACTAAAAAAACTTCAAAATACACATAAAACGTATAAGAAACTATTCCGAATAATAAAGTTTCAGTCTTTACAAAAATATAAAATCGACCCCGGGGCCCACACCTCGGAACCCCACAAATTTTACAAAACCTGGTTACCCATTTCAATACGAGTTCAACCATACAAAATTTACCAAATTCCGATATCATTTGGTCCCTCAAATCATGAACTTTCAACTTAGAAATTTTCTTCCAAAACCCACAATTTTCCCAACTGAAAACACAAATTAAATGATAAAAACAAGGACTAATTCATGGAATATATTTAATTCTAGTTTAAGAACACTTACCCATTCAATTTGTGAGAAAAACCGTCAAAGAATCGCAAAGAACCGAGCTCTAGGGGTCAAAATATGATAAAAATGGTGAAACCCTCGATTTTGAAAACTTATATTTTGTCCAGCCCTTTGTGCATCGCGAACATGGAGAAAGGGATGCATTCGCGAATAAGGGGAAGTGAGTCTTCCCATTTTCCCATCGCGAACACGACAATGTGTTCGCGAACGCGGAGAGGAAGAACAGGGACCTACGCGAACGCATAGGCAAGATGCGAACGCATAGGCAAGATGCGAACGCGTAGAAGGAGTTAAGGCTACCCAGAAAATATACCCTTCGCGAACGCGAAGAACAAGGGAGCAGGGTTTATGTGAATGCGGGAGGGGTATGCGAACATGAAGAAGGGAAATTGGGCTGCCCAGTAAAGATCCTTTGCGAATGCAAGGGCTATGATGCGAATGCGAAGAAGGAAATCAGCTGACAGATAACAGCAGTGAAAAATAGGAGAAAATTGACCCGAAGCCTATCCGAATCACACACGAGACCCCCGAGACCCTGTCTAAACACACGATAAGTCATATAACCTAACTCGGACTCGCTCGAGATCTCAAATCACATTAAACAGCGCCGAAACGACGAATCAAACCATAAATCGAATTTATGAACTTTCAAATCCTCAAATATCTAAACTCGCGCCGAAACCTATCAATTCAACCTGGAATGACGTGAAATTTGTCAGACAAGTCATAAATGACACAACGGACCTAGAACCACTCGCAGAATTCCATTTTGAGCCCGACATCAAAATTTCACCTATCGGCCGAAATCGTCGAAATTCTAACTTTCGCCAAATTACCTCAAATTACTCTACGGACCTCCAAAACCAATTCCGGACGCGCGCCTAAGTCCAAAATAACCATACGAAGTTGTTAAGATTAACTAAAACTCATTCCGAGGCCGTTTACCCAAAAGTCAAACCTCCGGTCAACTTTCATCACTTAAGCTTCCAAAAATTGAAATTTGCCCCCCAAGTCGACTCTGGATTATTCGGTAACTGAATCCAACCACGCACGCCGGGCGATATACACAATGTGAAGTTGTTCATGACCTTACGCCACCGAACGAATTTTAAATTCTCAAAACAACCGGTCGGGTTGATATATTCTCCCCCTCTTAAAACAACGTTCGTCCTCGAACGTCCTAATATTCACTTCGAACTCATCCAATCACTGATTGCACACTTCCAACACACACCCGCGGGTGATCCCACGTCATCCCAACCTATATCAGCCCGATGGCACAATAACAACTGCAATTCCTTCCCATAACCGCCGATAAGCCTCACACCTCAATTTCTCACCTTTTACTCATTTCCAAATGACCTAATTCTAAATTCATACCCGGCATTAGCCTTAACCAGATGCATTAACTCATGACTATACCCATAAGGTACGACCACACAATATAGCATATCACACATGGGCTCAAAATAACACTTTTGATCACAATAGCTGCCCGAAATCAACTCAGCATTGGCGATTAGCCTCATATCTGAAAGAACTCTGTTTCCAAGCCCCATAATATTGATAATGATGCAATAAACACGAAGGCCTCATTATTACACACCCGAATCACTAAGCCACAACTAACACCACCCAGCAGACATCCTACAAGCTAAACTAAAGAAGCACATAACGAAATGACTGAATATTAAAGAAACATATAAATGAACTATCAAACAAGTCCATAGGCACAAATCTCTATCAATACTGAATTACAAAAGCAATATAACAAGGAGGAAGCAAAGCATATGAACAAATCAGAAGGATCCCATCCTGATAAAATTTCCACCGCGGTACTCAGCCCGATCCAAACATATCGAATCGCAAATATCAGGAGGACCTCGCCCTCAACTCTAAATTGTATACCGAAAATATATCATACAAATTAAAATTCCCCACTAACTCATCTCGGCTGATAAAATCATAATGCTCACTGAACTCACATCTCGATGGAGTATCAAATCACAGCTCGTAAAGCAAATACTTAGGAAAATCACATTAAGCCTACCATGATGAACAACAAGGACTCACTTCTAGTCTCACCACTCTCAATGATGAATAAAACATCGATAGACATGGGTTACCACCCATAGAATCTCCCAAAGGGAGCAAGCATGGAAAAAATAGAGTACAAAGAATGAAACTCACTTATCATTAAAGCAACAAATAAGGGAAACTCCTTCCGACCAACAGAACTATAATGGAATACAAATGGTGCCCCTCTTCAACACATCAAACATATCCGAGAGATAATATCTGGCACAACGACCTCTAGTTTACTATATGAAACACATCAATGGGTCGGGCCTCCCCCTCTTGGGCGCCCTCTACTCACCTGAATACCCTGCTATAACACACCTGTCGGAATCCT
Source organism: Nicotiana knightiana (assembly GCA_005239525.1). Taxonomy (NCBI): domain Eukaryota; kingdom Viridiplantae; phylum Streptophyta; class Magnoliopsida; order Solanales; family Solanaceae; genus Nicotiana; species Nicotiana knightiana. The sequence goes on along the minus strand of ML432286.1, from coordinate 25,527 downwards.
AGAACAATCTCTCACCCTGTGGCTAACATCTCCACGCTCAAAACAACCTCTCTGCTGACGTGGCTGTGGAAGCCATACAATATTAGTACTCTGAGACCCATGAGTACCTAAAACCCCATGCACAGCTGGTAATGCAAGCTGAACTGGCTGACCCAAAAAACCTCTACTGTGCGGTACCCTACTTCCATATTAAGGACTAGTGTATTTCTCCGATCTACGAGGCCTCCTTGACTCCCTGAACTCTCTCTCCTGTTCTCGTCTGTCCTCTCTCTCCCGGCCCCACATGCTCTCTAACCGGCGAGCGATCCCTACTACCTGCTGAAACGAGGCATTCGACTCTAACTCTCGAGTCCTGCTAAATCGAATATCATGCCTGAGTCCCTCAATGAATCTACATACTCGCCCCCTAACTGAAGCAACCAAGTGAGGTACATAACTGGCCAACTCCTTGAATCTGACGGCGTACTCTAATACTGACATAGTGCCCTTATGCAAATGCTCAAACTCTGTGCGTCATTTATCTCGAAGGGACTGGAGTGCAAACTCCCTCCAAACATCTCTAAAACCTGAATCCATGCAAGTGAAGCTGACTCGGCCGGGCTACCCCAACTCATATGCCCGCCAACGCTGAAAATCACTCCTCTGAGCTTAGATGTGACAAAAACAACCTCGCTCATCTCCATAATACCCATAGTACGAAGAATGCAGTGACACTCCTACAACAAATCTTGGGCATCATTTGTCACCCATCCATTGGAAGATAGGAGGTGGTACTCCCTGTACATCTCAAGTTTAAGTTATTCTTCCTCCGATGTTGCTTCCCTAACCACGGCTGAACTGAAACCACATGCTGTGCTGCCATGACACCTGGAACCTGACCAACATGATCTCGCTTATCTAGAGTGTAGACAGCGGGAGTCTGAACTCCTCCACTGATTTGTGAAGTAGGTGGTGCACTAGAATCAAACCCGTTTGAGTCAATGTACCAATTATACTCAAAACCTGCGCCCAGATCTCCTGACGTCCGGGGTACCAACAGGCACCTCCAGTACCTGTCCCCCAACTGGAATTACTGGCGGCTCCATAACGGCTGCTTTGGCAGGAATCTTAACTGCGGCACGTGCTCCTCGTCGATCTCTGCCTCTTCCCCTAGCAGCATCCATCTCGGGGTACTATTATCAGGAGCCGCATCTCGTGTCCTCGCACCATCAGTGAGAAAATGGAATGGTAATATCAAACTTCAAGATCAATGAACTCAAATGATAGGAATGAAGAAAGTGAAATTGTCCTAATAGTCCCGTAGCCTCTCGAAGATAAGTACAGACATCTCCGTACCGATCCGCAAGACTCTACCAAACTCACCTATGACTCGTAGCACTCTATGAACCTAAAGCTCTTATACCAACTTGTCACGACCAGATTTCCCCTCTGTTGGGTATCGTGACGACACCTAGTCTTAAGGACTAGGTAAGCCTGTCATTATTAAACATTAATCATAATACAAAAATCATTTTGAAATAAGTCTCTACACCTTACACATCTTCCCAAAGCTCGATAAGTACAAGTCATAAGCTTTACATAATTTACACTAGAATTCCCAAATACCACTGTTCTGGAACAAGTACAACAGTGTATAAGAAAAATAAGACGGTGACTCCGAAACCCGCGAATGCTGGAGAGATTTTACCTTGAGTCTCTATAACAGCAACCGCGCTGCTAACTATCGATCGGCCGTCTATGCAAAACCTGGAATCTGCACAAAAATATGCAGAAGTGTCGTATGAGCACACCACAGAGGTGCCTAGTAAGTATAAGGGCTAACCTCAATGAAGTAGTGACGAGGACTAGTCAAGACACCCACTGGTCTAATAAAATGAACAGGAATAAATATAGAAAATGACATTTGTACAAAGATTACACAATATAATTAACTACATAACAATGCAATGCGGGAGGAAAACAATAATACATCGACCGAATATCATAATATTACACAGAAAAATGGACGGGAACACAGCCAAAAATCGAAACCCACAATACAGTAAGAATAAGTAATAACTCAGCACTGCGATAATCTCCACCTCTGACCTTAGCCAACAACTCCAACAATTTAATCAAACCTTCGAATACAACCTTTCACCCACCAGTTTATATTAAAGACCTTAAATATATTCGTTTCAAAATAGGAAACTTCTTTTGAAAGGTACCTCCTCTGAATACGTATATATATTTTACAAAAGGAAAGTCTTTAGATGTAATTTCTTCAAGATAAGCATTTTTAAAATATACTTTCCTAATAAATGTATTTCGAACTTAATTTCCGATAGAACAAGTGCACGACATCACCCTTCGTGCTTTTACTCTCGTCCTCCCTGTAGGAATCAACAGATACAACACGTAAGTTAAGCAAATTAAGCAAGTAAAAGACATGGACAGTGCAACAACCATTGAGATAAAAGTCAAGTACAGGACAATAACAATAAGTCACACCAAATATGTAAGTACAACAATAGCAGCTCGATGTAAAGGCACAATGTATACACGGGGAAAGATATATCACATCATAATGCATGTCCCTCGTTCTCACCTGCACGGAAACACCCTTCGTGCCATGAATTCACAATAATATGGCACGACATCACCCTTCGTGCTTTTAATTTCAATAATATGGCACGGCATCAACCTTCGTGCTTTTACTCTCAATAATATGGCACGCCATCACCCTATTTGCAAATAAGTCCGATTACGCACTCTTCACCTCGCGTACACGGGCTACAATCAACATAGAAGACTCAATCCAAAGCGGTAGTTCTCCCACACAAGGTTTGGCAAGATACTTAACTCAAAGACGACAACTCGGTACTCTAAAATGAACTTATCGGGCAAAAAGACCTCCGGACGACGCAAAATCAACTAAAACAACTTAAAAATACACATAAAACGTATAGGGAACTATTCCGAATGATAAAGTTTCAGTCTTTACAAAAATATAAAAATCGACCCAAAAGTCGACCCCCGAGCCCGCACCTCGAAACCCCAGAAATTTTACAAAATCCGGTTACCCTTTTCAATACGAGTTCAACCATACAAAATTTACCAAATTCCGATATTATTTGGTCCCTCAAATCATGAATTTTCAGCTTAGAAATTTTCTTCCAAAACCCACAATTATCCCAACTCAAAACACAAATTAAATGTAAAAACAAGGACTAGAAAGAACAACAACAACAACAAACCCAGTTTGATCCCAACATGTGGGGTCTGGGGAGGGTAGTCTGTACGCAGACCTTACACCTACCTAATGCAGGTAGAGATATTGTTTCCAATAGACCCTCGGCTCAGAAAGGGTAAGAAGAAGGAGAAGGAAGCAAGCAAGGAAACACAAAAATAAAAAAAAATAAATGTATCCAATAATAGCAGCACAGAATACAATATCCCAGGCGAACAAAACCACATACCATAATAAATATCAAAGAATATGAAGGGAAATGCATGCTACTAAGCCTATCATTGAGCAATATAAACTACCTACTAACCCTCTACCTTAATCCTCGACTTCCACACCCTCCTATCAAGTGTCGTGTCCTCAGTGAGCTGAAGCAGCGCCATGTCCTGCCTTATCACTTCTCCCCAGTACTTCTTAGGCCTACCTCGACCCCTTCTCAAACTCTCCATGTCCAACCTCTCACACCTCCTGAGAGGGGCATCAATGCTTCTTCTCCTAACATGTCCGAACCATCTTAGCCGTGACTCCCGCATCTTTTTCTCCACGGAGGCTACTCCCACTCTGTCCCGGATAGCTTCATTCTTAATTCATGGAATATATTTAATTCTAGTTGAAGAAAACTTACCAATTCGATTTGTGTGAAAAAAACTCAAAGAATCGCTAAGAACCGAGCTCTAGGGGTTAAAATACTATAAAAATTGTGAAACCCTCGATTTTGAAAACTTATATTCTTTCCAGTCATTTCTCCATCGCGAACGCGAAGAAAGGGAGGCATTCGCGAAGAAGGGAAGTTGCCCATTGCGAACGCGACAATGTGTTCGCGAATGCGGAGAGGAAGAACATGGACCTACGCGAACGCGTAGGCAAGATGCGAACGCGTAGAAGGAGTTAAGGCTGCCCAGAAAATAAACCCTTCGCGAATGCGACATGATGAGTGCGAAGGCGAAGAACAAGAGAGAAGGTTTTATGACAACACGGGAGGGGTATGCGAACGCGGGAGGGGTATGAGAACACGAAGAAGGGAAATTGGGCTGCCCAGAAAAGACCCTTTGCGAACGCGAGGGCTATGATGCGAAAACGAAGAAGGAAATCAGCTGACAGATAACAACAGTGAAAAATAGGAGAAAATTGACCCGAAGCCTATCCGAATCACACCCGAGACCCCCGGGACCCCATCTAAACACACGAACAAGTCATATAACCTAACCCAGACTCGCTCGAGATCTAAAATCACATAAAACAATGCCGAAACGACAATTCAAACCATAAATCGAATTATGAATTTTAAAATCCTCAAATATCTAACATAAAATTTTATAGACAAGTCATAAATGACACAATGGACCTACAACCACTCTTGGATTTCCATTTCGAGCCCGATATCAAAATTTCACCTATCGCCTGAAATTGCCGAAATTCTAACTTTCGCCAAATTACCTCAAATTACTCTACGGACCTCCAAACCCAATTCCGGACGCGCACCTAAGTACAAAATCACCATACAAAGATTTTGACATTAACCAAAACTCATTATGAGGCCGTTTACACAAAAGTGAAACCTCCGGTCAACTTCCATCACTTAAGCTTCCAAAAATTGAAATTTGCCCCCCAATTCGACTCCGGATTATCCGGTAACTGAATCCAACCACGCACACCGGTCAATATACACAATTTGAAGTTGTTCATTACTTTACACCACCGAACAGAGTTTAAATTCTCAAAACAACCGGTCGGGTCTTTACATATAGACTCAATGATTTATTGACTCGGAAGTTGGTTATGAATTTCTATACATCTCCTTCGTCGTGGAGGTATTGCAATGGGTTAGAACAGGATTTATATATTTCATGAGGTGCATTGGGAGTATCAGTTTAGTTGAATTTCAACTATTGTTATTAGAGGATGTTGTTATAGTCATGTGCGTTATGCAGTGTGTAGTGTGAATTCAGCAAAGTTATGCATTCATGTATCGGTGTATTGTGTATTGATTGATACGGTGTTCGTATGTTGGAAGCAGGCTTGACAGAGAATTCCGGATGTTTAAACAGAGCTCTAAGGCTTATTTGCCTTGATGAAAGATGGTATCTCCAGATTTGATCGAGCTAATATGTTCAACTGAGTTGTGGCAGAACAGGTAGGTGCACGAGGTGTTAAACAACAATTTTAGACAACTCTAGCGCAGTTCGTAGCACGTTCGAGGACGAACATGTGTTTAAGTGGGAGAGAATGTAACGACCCGACTGGCCGTTTTGAGCTCTAGCGTGTTCTTCGGTGGTTTGAGGCCATGAGCAGCTTCATTTGAGGTATTATGACTTGTACGCACGATGGAAATTGAATCCCGAGAGTTTTAGAGTTGATTTGGAAAGAAAATTCTCATTTCGGAATCTTTAAGTTCGAAGAATTGACTTAAGTGTGATTTTTGAGTAAACAACCTCGGAATTGGGATTTGAAGGTTCCAGCAGGTTCGTATGATGATTTTGGACTTGGGCGTATGTTCGGATCGGGTTTTGGATGACTCGGGAGCGTTTCGGCGTCTATTGTGGAAGTTAGCATTTTTGAAATAATTTCATAAATTGGGGTTAAAGTGAATTTCAATGTTATCAATGTCCGTTTTGGATTATGTGTCTAGGATTAGTTCCGTATGGTGATTATGGTATTGGGAGCGCGTCCAGAAGTGGATCGGAGGTCCGTAGGTCATTTTGGAGTCGTTTGACGAAAATTAGAAATTTGAAGGTTTTTGAGAGGTTGGACCGGAAGTGGGCTTTTGATATCGGGGTCGGATTCTGATTCTGGACGTTGGAGTAGGTCCATAATGTCAAATGTGACTTGTGTGCAAAATTTGAGGTCAATCGGGCTTGATTTGATAGGTTTCAGCATCGAATGAGGAAGTTTAAAGTTCTAAAGTTCATAAAGGTTGAATTGGAGTGCGATTTGTGGTATTAGAATTGTTTGATGTGATTTGAGGCCTCGAGCAGGTCCGTATTATGTTTTCGAACTGGTTGGTGTGATGGGACGAGGTCACGGGGGGCCCCGGGTGGATTCTGGGTGGTTAACAGATCGAGTTGGACTTGGAAGACAGGCTGAGGGCTGCTGTCATCTGGTGTAACCGCACCTGCGAGGTTTTGGCCGCAGGTGCGGAGCCGCAGAAGAGGCCATGAGGGTCGCAGATGTGATTTGGGCTTGGGAGTGTAGGGACTGCAGATGCGGCCATCTTGCCGTAGAAGCGAGACCGCACCTGCGGAAGAGAAGGCGCAAAAGCGGAGAATGGGCTGGGAGCCCTAAACCGCAGAAACGACATATTGTCCGCTCCTGCGGAACCGTAGAAGCGGTCAAGTGATCGCAGGTGCAAGTGGTCGGGCTGGTAGTGTGTTTTATTAAAAAAACGAGTTTGGGCTCATTTTCCTCACATTTTCACTTTGGTTGGGCAATTGTTTGGAGCCTTTCAAGAGGGGGATTTCATCATCAAACATGAGGTAAGTTAATCCCACCTCTTGTAAGTTAAATACATAGTTTTATTGTGGATTCAAGCATGAAAATTTGTAGAAATTTGGGATTTTGAGGAAAACCTAGGAATTTGGTATTCTTGGATTTTGACCACGATTTGGACATGAAATTGAGAGTAAATTATATATTTAGGTTTGTAAAGTTATAGGTGACATTATCTTCAAAAAAATTCGGAATCCGGGCACATGGGCCCGAGGGTCATTTTATCGACCTTTCGATTGGGGTTAGAAATTGTTATAAATTGAATTGTTATGAGTAATTGAGTATATATTTATGGGTTTGCATAATTATTGACTAGTTTTGGAGCGTTGTTCATCGATTTGAGTTGTCGGAAGAGCTTGGAAGCCGGTTATGGAACTTCGGAGCGAGGTAAGTCTCCTTTCTAACCTTGTAAGGGAATTGTCCCCATATGTGAAATAATTAATTATGTGCTACTATTTGTGGGGGGCTACGTACGCACAAGGTGACGAGAGTCCGTGCGTAGCTGCTATTGTGCTTAAGTCTAGGTAGGCTAGGACCCAAAAGCATGCTATACTTGACAATTTAAATTGTATAATCATATCAAATTGGTATATGAATTTCTAAATAAGTTAAACTTCATTTTCTTAATCGTGAAAAGAGGATTGACTTTTCCTTGGATAAATGTTCCCTGGTGAATTCTTGATTGACTGTTTGAATGTGTGTATTTACATTTGATCGCGTCGCATGTATGATTCGCGAGCGGGGTAATAGATGCATCTATGGTTCGCACCATTCGACCCTCTAGCAGTGCACATTTTAAATATTGTTGGATCTGGGCCGTACGACCTCGACATAATTGCGCATGCTTGTATTGCTTGCCTTGTAAATTTAGGAATATTGATATTTCTTCCTTGACCTAAGATAAATTGTTAAATGATGAAATATGAATTTTTTAAAATCTCTTATTATCAAAAGAATTGTTTACCTGCTTCATGTTTATTGAGTTTGAAATTACCTTTTAAAATCCATACTTTTACACATTTTGGTATTTCAATATTTGGACCACTAGTAAGTATCGAAGTCGACCTCCCGTCACTACTTCTTCGAGGTTAGACGGGATACTTACTGGGTACACGTTGTTTTTGTACTCATACTAAACTTGCTGTGCATTTTGTTGCACAGACACATGTATGTCTAGTGGCCTAGTTGGCGCAACAGCATTGTTGATACGGAGACTTAGGTGAGCTGCACCTCTCGAGAGGACCCGCAACTAGCAGAGTCTCCTTTAGAGTATTCTATTGTATTCTCTCTACTGTCTAATTGTATTCTTGACAGTTATTATATTAGTTTTTACTTCCTAGAAATTGCTCATGCACTTGTGGCACCGGGTTCTGGGATGTACATGGGATTAGTTAGTATTGAAAATTGGTTAAAGACATTATTATTTTCTCGGTGAAGTTCATTATTTATTGCTAAACACAAGGAAAAGAAATGATTTCAAAAATATTAAAATGAGAATTTAATTAACTATTTAGTGTTGGCTTGCCTGACAGTGGTGTCTGGCGCCATCACGACCTTTAATGGATTTTGGATCGTGAAACTTATAAAAACCCTCATGTTAAAGGTTGATTACGATAGAACTTATGCCCAGAATCAAAATGCTTTCGGTGAAAAAATACACCCAAGGCTTCGCATAATAAGACACAAACAGTAAAACTTGCGCAAAATTCTTAAGCAAGAGAAGAAAATGTAAAGATTTGAACTTGCGTAAATGTTCAAACGAAAGAAAACTCAAAAAACACTTGAGCGAAAAGATGTTCTTATTTACAATAACATGCCAAAATGGCACAGATAAAAAAGTTGGAAAAAGAAAAGAAAAGCTAAACTGCTGCATCTACGAAACCCGGAGAAAGAGAAGTATCTGCGCCCCTAGGGGAAGTGAGTAGATCCGCCGATGGCTCAACATTTTGCCCCCCATCAGTTTGGCCTTCAACATCTTCACCTTCCGTTTCCTCTTCAGTTCCCAAAGTTTCTTAACCGGAGCCGGAAGAACCGTAAGCATCAAGCTCTGCTGGGAGACCACTTTTAGTAGCTAACTCAAGCTCACAGGCCTTGGCAATTTCGTCATCAAAGTCAATGATACCGACTTTGGCCTCTTCCCAGATTTTTCTCCTCATCTGTACATAACATAAGTTTTCTCAATAACGAGGGAAGCCGCTCGGCATTTAAGTTCATCTTTGAGTTGGGTTACCTTGGCAGAAAGGCTTTCCCTAGTGAATATAATGGATCTGATGCTAACATTAAAGTCACAGACAGTTGAGCTAAAGAGCCTATTATGCTCGATAGTTTTTCTATACTTCTCCTCCAACTGGGCATGTTTCACCCCCGCAGCAGCAAGCTCTTCAGTTTTGGAGTTCAAGTCTGCCTCTAAGTTGGTCAATCTTTCAGTGGAGGCAGCCTCGTGGTCGGTTGCAGCAAGAACGACATTATGGACTTCATCCCAATTTGGCCTTGGCTTCGTCAAATTTAACCCTCAACGGGCCAATATCTTAGCTAATGGTTACAACTTCTTGCTCGCTTTGTTGCAAACGAGTCTCCAATACAACGACCTCAACAACTTTGACTTCCAATTCGGAGAGGCGAGCGACAGTTTTCTCCCGCTCGGCAAAAAGTTGATCCCATGCGGAGGTAAGTTATTCCTTTTCCCGAATCAACCTTCGGAGGCCCTGAGAAGAAAGAAAGTTGTCCTACAAAGCAAGAAATGAAAACTGAGGATATTTTCAGGCAAAAACAAAGTAAATAAAAAAGAAAATAAAAAATGTACAGCTGCAGCGTTGTGCATGACATTTTTCAATGAGCACTATTCCAAGAGAGCCTGTATCTTTTCCAAATCTTTTTCTGAAGCCAAAGGCTTCATATAGTTAGCAAGTTCCACCGGCCAAGATAGCATATTGCATCTGGTGGAGACTGAGAGAGTAACACTCCTCCTCTTTTGCGGATCTTCTGAGAGAGGAGCATAATTTTGCTCCAAATCCCTATGAACTGGGGACTGGGGGAGAAGGACACCCTCTTCTCGGGTAGATGCAACCGGTGGAGATGATGTAACAGTTGCTGTAGGAAGAGTTGATGAAGGTGGAAATGATGTAGCAGTTTCTGGTGTTGGTAAAGATGGAGATGAAGCTGATGGAGTTGAAGGGTGAGAAGCAGCTACGACAAATGCAATGCTAGTTGTTGGTTGCTCATCAGCTGAGGATGGAAGGGACCCGATACTCAGCCCCAAAATATGACGTAGTGACTGGGACACGGAAGCGGGAGTTGGCATTTTCCACTATTTCATACTCCCTCAGAGCGCCGATACATCGTCCTAGGATGGTGTAACTAACTCAACGGATTGAGCGTCTGTTGAGTTGAGGAAGGTTGTCGTCTTCTATGTACAGAAGCTCCTTCCTCGCTAGCTTCTCCGTCATCGTCAATCATCACGGTATCAATAGCCAACCCGGGTAGGGGGCTCGTCACCACGACTTGCGGAGATGACTCATGAGCATCATTTTTTGCCCTCTTATTTTTCCCTCCGGCAACAGAGGAACACCTTCTTTTTGGTTATTTTTCTCTGACCGGGTGCTCCAAGAAGAAGCACTTTCACCACAGGCAGACCTCGAGATGCTTGTCTGTGAAAAAGCTTTTTGCAGCACCCTCGCTGCATCAGCAGGATCAGCCAAAATGTCCTCATTGGGGATAACAACTGAGCCTTGGGGTAGACCTAAATTCAATAGAAGGAAGGATTCAGATAATTTTGTCATAAGAAAAGGTAGGAACATAACAAGTTAAACTTACCATGAGTTTTGGCCTTCCACCCGTATTCAGGGCCAGCTCTTCCACGGGCGACTTTCGGGCGTGGTAACGTCCAAAATCTTCTGAACCCACTGGTTCAAGCCCTCAACCCTAGGGGTAACCCACCGAGCCGCTGAGGAAGGAAATAGGAGAAGAGTTAATAATTACGAGGAAATGATATTTAACAAGGAAAGAAACATACTATATACTCACGAGTGCGGTTCCATAATTGTCGAGGCCGGGATGATGTCACTAGTGGCAACTGAAACAAATTGTTCCATCCACCCGCAGTCGTTATCATCATCCATGCTAGATAACAGTGCATGTTATCCCCGCCTACTGAAGTTGATCATTCCCCCACAGAAGATCTTGGGGGAATAAAGGTTCATCGCATGAGCTAAAGTTAGCTCCTCTCTTGTTTCCTGGCACAGGCGCTGAAGGCAAGCACTTGTTCTTTATACGGAGGGACTCACCTCTTCCAAACACACTTGATTGCGGAGGCAAAACTCTTCAATAACAGATTCAAGCTCCCCATTCATAGAAAATGTCCCCAAAGTGAAGGGATACGTGTAGAAGTATGTAAAACCCTTCTTGGGTAAGGTTACCCGCTCCATCAGGTCGGGAGTAAAAATGGCTAGGTCTTGGCAACGACAGTCTTCCTTCACAACAGGAATACTAGAAAGACGGATGGAAAAAAGGTACCTACTAAAGGCCCATGTACGAGAGCTAGCATAAGCAAATTTATCTTCGAAGTCTTTTGTTGTAACAAGACTTCTAGGGATGATGGTGCCCACTGCTGGAGGAGCAAAGCCCTCGGCGTTATTCTTGTTCTTTAAAGAACTACTCCCTTCGTTACAAATTAAATGAGGTACTTTCCTTTTCAGTCTATTCCAAAATAAATGACACATTTTTAAATTTGGAAATAATTCAACTTTAAACTCTTCATTTTTCCCATTTTACCCTTAATGAGAAGCTTTTATAACTACAAAAATATCATGGCCCCACAAAGCTTTTACCCTTAAGACTTTAAGACCACAAGTTCCAAAAGTTTTATTTTTTTCTTAAACTCCGGGCTGATTCAAACTACCTCATCTAATTTGAAATGGAGGGAGTAGTATTCTTTGAAGAAGTCATTATATGGAAGAAGAAAAAGCTTTTACGTTTGAAGAGAGTTGAAGAAAGGTTGAAGAACATATTGCGAGTTGAATAAAGAGAGTTTTAGAGAGCTTGGAGAGTTTTAGAGTATAAACAAAAGATGTTGATGCGTTTAAGTAAAGGTTTAGGTGACTAAATTCGTGACCAAGATTACCTCGATAACCGGCAAAAGTTATGATGAATCATATGATGACGCGTGTTCTGGACTTTAAATGTGGAGATACATGCATCTAATCAATAGTCAGAAGCTTCTCACAAGGAATCATAGTAATTCCCGCAAAAATGAGTGATTATACCAACTTCCCGGTAACACAAAGTAATGTCACCGGAAAACAGGAGGACTATATGTATAGGGTAAAATATACTATGCTACGTGGCCGTCCAAAAGAGGGACACGTGAAATCTAAGGTGGGGGATAACTTGTGATGACCCAAAAGGTAATCCCGTGTATTTTCGCTAAATATGTTTTCCGAGGCCGTGAAAACCTCCTTATATCTCACCTCGATTTGCGTGCCTAGCCCGGGCGTGTAGCCGGGAAGCCGTTAAGTGGAAATTGATAAAATGATGATTTTGTATTAATTGTTTGAGTAAAGTTTAATTTGGTCAATATTCCTTGTAAACGGACCCGGACCCGTGATTTGACGATCCCTGAGGCTCCGTAGGAAAATATGGGACTTGGGCGTATACCCGGAATCGAATTCCGAGGTGCCAAGTCCGAGAAATGAATTTTTGAAGGAAATTATTTTTTGAAAAATATTAAAGTTTTTGAAAATGAGATTTGATGTGAAACCTGTGATACCGAGCCCGTATTATGGTGGGAAACAGACTTAGTTTGATGTGATTCTGATCGAAAATGGAAAATTTAGAAGTTTTGGAAGTTTAAAGGAATTTCATTGATTTTGAGGTTTAATTCGATGTTTATGATGTTATTTAGGTGTTTTGATTACTTGAATAAGTCAGTAGGATGTTTTTGAGGTGATATGCATAATCAGTTTGGAGCCCCGAGGGCTCGGGTAAGTTTCGGGTGGGTTCCGGGGTGTTTAGAGTTGAAAACTCACTGTTGGTGCACCAGTTCTGGTGTGCCCGCATCAGCGAGTTTTGGGCCGCAGGTGCGAGACCGCAGGTGTGAGACCGCAGGTGTGTATAAGCAGTCGCAGGTGCGGTCCAGCCCCAGCCAGCCCAATTCCGCAAGTGCGACACATTCTTCGCAGAAGCGGTTCTGCAGGTGCGGCCCTCAGTGGCTTAGCCCATTTCCGCAGGTGCAATGAATTTTTCGCACCTGCGAAAGCGCAGGTGCGACAAGGCACCACAGGTGCGAGGGTCGGGCATGTTTAAGTTAGATGTTCATCCGATGTTTTCTTCATTTCTTCACCAAAATAGGAGACCGAGGGCGATTTTCTCTAGAGAGTTTCTTCCCAAATCATAGGTAAGTAACCCTAACTAGTTTCTTTCAACTTCCTAATGATTTTCATCAACTTTTATCAAGAATTCTAGGGTTTTAATGGTAGAAAATTGGGGATTTGGGTAGAGTTAGGGCTTTTTGGATTTTTGGGAATTTGACCTCATTTTGGGGTCGGATTTCAAAATAAATTTTATATTCGGCCTCGTGGGGGAATGGGTGATCGGGTTTTGGTCCGAACCTCGTGTTTCGACCAAGTGGGCCTGGGATCGAATTTTGGAATTTTTGGAAGAATGTTGGAAAATCTATATTTAAGCATTGGAATTGAATTGTTTAGTATTTATTGATATTATTGAGTCGATTGTTTATAGATACGATTGTTTTGGAGTCAGGTTCAAAAGGAAAAGCGGTGGTAAAGGCTTGATTTGCATTCTTGGAGCCGAGGTAAATGTTTGGCCTAACCTCAGCTTGAGGGAATAGGTGTTGAGTCATATGTGCTACGTGTTATTATCATGTTCAATGTATAGGTGAGGTGACGTGTATCTATACCTTGTTGTCAAGCATGCCCTTGAGTCATATCTTATGGTATATGTGTTTTTCTTCGATATCCACTGTATTATGAAGTAGATTTCATTTTGGAGATTACTAAATTGTTGGAAATACTTGTTTGTGAACACTATTGATTAGTTTTTCGGTTGAGGATTATTTGGTAATGTTGTACGGTCAGTGAGATTGGTTATAGCTATGTCCCTTGCCGGGACGGTGATATTTCTGTTATTGTTCCCTTGCCGTGATGCTGTAAATTATGGTTTGTATTGTGGTACTTCCTTTCCAAATTGTTGTTCTGGTTATTGTTTGGGTGAGGAAGAGTGTAAAGCACGAAGGGTGATGCCGTGTATTCCTTTATTGCATTGTGAGGATGAGAGTGTAAAGCACGAAGGGGCCGTGCCATGATTTTATATTTAAAACCACAAAGGTTAAAGCTGTGCTGATATTGTATTTTTAAAGCACGAAGGGTGATGTCGTGCCATGATATGAGTGATAATGCACGAAGGGTAAATCCGTGCCATGATATTGTGAGGTAAAAGCACGAAGGGTGATGTCGTGCACTTGTTTTGGTGAGAACGAGAGTAAAGCATGAAGGGTGATGTTGTGCACTTGTTTGTTCTCTGTTGTTATTTGCTATTAGACGGTTGTCATGTTCTGTTACTCAATAAGTGTTTTGGCCTTTGTCCCCAGCATGTTTGCCCCCGTTGTTGTATTTACTTGATTATTTCCTGTCATTATTTCCTGTATACTAATGAATTGCACAAGTGTTATTTGTAATCGTGTCCTAGACTCGTCACTACTTCGCCGAGGTTAGGCTCGGCACTTACTCAGTACATTGGGTAAGTTGTACTGATGCTACACCTGCACTTCTTTATGTTGTGCAGATTATAGCGCCGGACCCAATGGACAGTGATTCAGGGAGTGGCCTTCAGTCCACGACGACACTGAGGTAGTTCTGCATGCGTCTGTAGGCCTTGGCGTCACCTCTTATCCTTTTTCTCATTTTCTATCTTATCATGTAATTCCAAGACAGTTGTATTCACTTATTCCAGACCATTGTATTTAGAAAAATCTTAGACTGTTCGTGAGATTGTGATACCAGTTTCTAGGGTGTAATTGAGAAAGTTTTTATGAGATTCATCGTTAAAGTTCTTGAATTTAGTAGTCTTCCGCATTCTTTAATCACACTTGTTCTAGTAATTATTGTTATTTCAATTGTAAACAGGTTAACTACGAGCACCAGAGACCCGATGGTTTGATGCAGCAGATTGAGCTTCCCCAGTGGAAGTGGGAGCGTATCAACATGGAATTCGTAGTTGGACTCCCACGGACTCAGAGGATGTTTGATGCAGTGTGGGTCATTGTGGATAGGTTGACCAAGTCAGCACACTTCATTCCTGTATCAGTTTCGTATTTTTCGGAGAAGTCGACAAAGATCTACATTAGGGAGATTGTTCGCCTGCATGGTGTTCCGGTGTCCATTATTTCTGATCGAGATACTCAGTTTACCTCCCATTTCTGGAGAGTATTTCAGCATGAGTTGGGCACACGAGTTGATGTGAGCACAACATTTCATCCTCAGATGAACGGACAGTCCGAGCGTACTATTCAGATTTTGGAGGATATGTTACGAGCATGTGTCATTGATTTCGGAGGTTCATGGGAACATTTCTTTCCGTTAGCTAAGTTTGCCTACAACAACAACTATCAGTCGAGCATTCAGATGGCTCCGTATGAGGCGTTGTATGGTAGGCGATGTCGGCCGCCAGTTGGGTGGTTCGAGCCGGGAGAGGCCACATTGTTGGGTTCAGAGTTAGTCCAGGATGCCTTGGATAAAGTGAAGATTATTTAGGATAGACTTCGTACAGATCAGTCCAGGCAGAAGAGTTATGCAGACAGTAGAGTTCGTGATTTGGCATTTATGATTGGAGGCCGGGTATTTCTTCGGGTGTCGCCCATGAAGGGCGTGATGAGGTTCGAAAAGAAGGGCATGCTGAGCCCTAGGTTCACTGGTCCATTTGAGATTCTGGACAAGGTGGCCTACAGACTTGCTTTTCCACCTAGTCTAACTGTTGTACACCCGATGTTACATGTATCTATGATTCAGAGGTATATTATCGATCCCCTCATGTACTTGATTTCAGCGGTGTCCAGTTGGACAAGGATTTGACTTATGAGGAGGAGCCGGTAGCCATATTAGCTCGGCAAGTTCGTCAGTTGAGATCGAAGAGTTATCCTTCAGTTCGTGTTCAGTGGAGAGGTCAGCATATTGAGGCAGCCACCTGGGAGTCCGAGTCCGATATGCGGAGACGATATTTCCATCTTTTCCCCGATTTAGGTACCTTTCTATGTCCGTTCGAGGACGAACGGTTGTTTTAGAGATGGAGATTGTGATGACCCAAAAGGTCATCCCGTGTATTTTAGCTAAATCTGTGTTCCAAGGCCGTGAAAACCTCCTTATATCTCACCTCGATTTGCATGCGCAGCCCGGGTGTGTAGCCGGGAAGCCGTTAAGTGGAAAATTGATAAAATGATGATTTTGTATTAATTGTTTGAGTAAAGTTGACTTTGGTCAACATTCTTGGTAAACAGACTCGGACCAGTGATTTGACGGTCCCAGAGGGTCCGTAGGAAAATATGGGACTTTGGCGTATGCCCGGAATCAAATTCCGAGGTGCCAAGTCCGAGAAATGAATTTTTGAAGGAAATTATTTTCTGAAAAATATAAAGGTTTTTGAAAATGAGATTTGATGTGAAACCTGTGATATCGGGCCCTTATTATGGTTCCGTAGCCCAGAACAGGTTCAATATGTCTTATATGTGAAATTTGGTGGAAAACGGACTTAGTTTGACGTGATTCGGATCGAAAATGGAAAATTTAGAAGTTTTTGAAGTTTAAAGGAATTTCATTGATTTTGAGCTTTAATTTGATGTTTATGATGTTATTTAGGTGTTTTGATTACTTGAATAAGTCCGTAGGATGTTTTTGAGGTTGTGTGCATAATCGGTTTGGAGCCCCGAGGGCTCGGGTAAGTTTCGGGTGGGTTCCGGGGTGTTTAGAGTTGAAAAATCACTGCTGGTGCACCAGTTCTGGTGCGCCCGCACCTGTGAGCCCTTGGTCGCAGGTGCAGTCTAGCCCCAACCAGTCCAATTCCGCAGGTGCGACACATTCTTCGCAGAAGCTGTTCCGCAGGTGCGACCCTTAGTGGCTTAGCCCATTTCTGCAGGTGCGATGGATTTTCCGCACCTGCGCACCGCACCGCAGGTGCGAGGGTCGGGCAGTGTTTAAGTTAGATGTTCATCCGATTTCTTCTTCATTTCTTCACCAAAATAGGAGACCAAGGGCGATTTTCTCTAGAGAGTTTCATCCCAATTCATAGGTAAGTAACCCTAACAAGTTTCTTTCAACATCTTAATGATTTTCATCAACTTTTATCAAGAATTCTAGGGTTTTAATGGTAGAAAATTGGGGATTTGGGGTAAAGTTATGGCTTTTTAGATTTTTGGGAATTTGGCCTCATTTTGGGGTCGAATTTCAAAAGAAATTGTATATTCGGGCTCGTGGGGGAATGCGTGATCGGATTTTGGTCCGAGCCTCGTGTTTCGATCAAGCGGGCCCGGGGTCGAATTTTTGAATTTTTGGAAGAATGTTGGGAAATCTATATTTAAGCATTGGAATTTAATTGTTTAGCATTTATTGATATTATTGAGTCGATTATTTATTGATACAATTGTTTTGGTGTCGGGTAAAAAGGAAAAGCGGTGGTAGAGGCTTGATTTGCATTCTTGGAGCCGAGGTAAGTGTTTGGCCTAACCTCAACTTGAGGGAATCGGTGTTGAGTCATATGTGCTACGTTTTATTATCATGTTCAATGTATAGGTGAGGTGACGAGTATCTATTCCTTGTTGTCAAGCATGCCCTTGAGTCATATCTTATGGTATATGTGTTTTTCTTCGATATCCACTGTATTATGAAGTAGATTTCATTTTGGAGATTACTAAATTGTTGGAAATACCTGGTTGTGAACACTGTTGGTTAGTTTTTCGGTTGAGTATTATTTGGTTATGTTGTACGTTCAGTGAGATTGGTTATAGTTGTGTCCCTTTCCGGGACGGTGATATTTCTGTTATTGTTCCCTTGCCGGGATGCTGTAAATCATGGTTTGTATTGTGGTTCTTCCTTGCCAAGTTGTTGTTCTGGTTATTGTTTGGGTGAGGAAGAGTGTAAAGCATGAAGGGTGATGCCGTGTATTCCTTTATTCATTGTGAGGATAAAAGTGTAAAGCACGAAGGGTGATGTCGTGCCATGATTTTATATTTAAAACCACGAAGGTTAATGTCGTGCCATGATTTTATATTTAAAACCACGAAGGTTAATGTCGTGCCGATGTTGTAATTTTAAAAGCAAGAAGGGTGATGTCGTGCCATGATATGAGTGATAAAGCACGAATGGTAATGCCATGCCATGATATTGTGAAGTAAAAGCACGAAGGGTGATGTCGTGCACTTGTTTTGGTGAAAACAAGTGTAAAGCACGAAGGGTGATGTCGTGCACTTGTTTGTTCTCTGTTGTTATTTGCTATTAGACGGTTGTCATGTTTTGTTACTCAATAAGTGTTTTTGCCTTTGTCCCCAGCATGTTTTCCCCCGTTATTGTATTTACTTGATTATTTCCTGTCATTATTTCCTGTATACTATTGAATTGCACATGTGTTATTTGTAGTCGTGTCCTAGCCTCGTCACTACTTCGCTGAGGTTAGGCTCGGCACTTACTCAATACGTTGGATCGGTTGTACTGATGCTACACCTGCACTTCTTTATGTTGTGCAGATTATAGCGCCAGACTCAGTGGACAGTGATTCAGGGAGTAGCCTTCAGTCCACGGCGACACTAAGGTAGTCCTGCAGGCGTCCGCAGGCTTTGGCGTCACCTCTTATCCTTTTTCTCATTTTCTAGCTTATCATGTAATTCCAAGATAGTTGTATTCACTTATCTCAGACCATTGTATTTAGAAAAATCTTAGACTGTTCGTGAGATTGTGATACCGGTTTCTGGGGTGTAATTGAGAAAGTTTTTATGAGATTCATCATTAAAGTTCTTGAATTTAGTAGTCTTCTGCATTCTTTAATCACACTTGTTCTAGTTATTATTGTTATTTCAATTGTAAACAGGTAAATTTAACCAAAACGTTGGCTTGTCTAGCGGGTTCAACGTTAGACACCATCACGGCCTGAAGGTGGGATTTCGGGTCGTGACATAACTAAACCCGAAGGAAATTTTCCCGTCTGTCTCCAGAAAGAATAGCGCTCATAAAGATTCAATAAATACCCTCCGCCCAGTAGAAATTAATGGAGAATATTTCACAGTATTTAGTGCCCTGCCCGTTACAGAGGATATGTCATTTATGCTCACCGTTACACCTTCTTCAATGGCCCTCATAATTGACATTAAAGAAGGGCATGATCCTAGGACCTTGTTCCCTAGGTGCAGCTATATACAATGAGCTCTGTTATCATTGTAAAAGGGACGACTTTTCTGGCAAACTTATGCTATAATCGACTGAAAGCTTTATACAATTTTACTTTCTTGTTCCTTGGTTTCATCGTTGTTGTTCCCGGAAGCTCTACCCTCGAATTACTGATTTTCGTGATTTTATCTTCATTTCAAGGCTAAGTATTGTGTATTTCATTAATTATTTTTGGATCAAATTAATTCACTTGTTTAGAAGTCACGTATAAATTCAACTGTACCATTTTATGGGTAAACATCAATATACTTTTGAATTAATGAGATCAAAACTTTTGACAATCTTAATTGGTTTTTAGGCATGAGATTGTTGGTATGGTAAACGAAATCGGTAGCAAGATGGAAAAGTTTAAAGTCGGAGACAAAGTAGGGGTTGGATACTTGGTAGGATCATGACGCAAATGTGAAAACTGTAGCAACGATCTCGCGATTACTGTCCTCGTCAAATAATAACATCTAATGGGTACTTACTCTGATGGAACAATAACGTATGGAGGTTACTCCGATATCATGGTTTCTGATGAACATTTTATAGTTCATTGGCCTGAGAATTTTCCAATGGAAGCCGCTCATTTACTATGTGCTTGAATTACAACAAATAGCCCTTTGAAACAATATGGACGTGATAAGCCTGGAATGCGCATTGGTGTTGTTGGTCTTGGTGGTCTCGGCTGTCGGCCATATGGCTGTGAAATTCACAAAGTCGTTTGGAACTAAAGTGACCCTGACCAAATGCAGGTGAACATTATACTTTTGTCTGGCCTTACCTCAACCAGTCAACTAACTATACTTCAATTTCAAACTAGTTTGGTTATTAATTTTGGTTTGTACATGTTGTATGAGCAGGCCACAGTGATATCATTGATACTGTCTCTGCATTTACCCTCTTTTTCCATTGATTAATTTGTTTAAAATAATGGGAGGCTTGTGACGGTTGGCGCGCCAGAAAAACCACTAGAGTTACCCGTATTTCCCATGCTTTTGGGTACGTTTCTTGGACCCATAATTTCTACCTATGCTCATTCTGATTAAGTTATGTAAACATGATATTTCACCTATTACTCTTATACTTCACCACTAATCACTATCGTCACTGCTATTGCTGTCCCGTACCATTATAGACTATCACCATCCATTACCATCATGCTCAGCCAAAATTACCAACGTTACAAGTATGAATGTCAGTTGTCACTACCACTTGCCATCATTTAGAATCATCACCACCAACCACCATTACCAAAACAATGACCAATCACCTCTATCAACCACCACTATATATCAGTCACTATTATCAGTCACCACCATCATCAAAAACCACCGTTAATTACTTCTGTCCTCCACCATCTACTACCCATAATCATCACTA
Source organism: Nicotiana knightiana (assembly GCA_005239525.1). Classification (NCBI taxonomy): domain Eukaryota; kingdom Viridiplantae; phylum Streptophyta; class Magnoliopsida; order Solanales; family Solanaceae; genus Nicotiana; species Nicotiana knightiana. The sequence goes on along the minus strand of ML432286.1, from coordinate 5,010 downwards.
TCAACTAACACCATCACCGGCTACTACCCAATTGGCACTTGCAACCACCACTGTTAGCCATTATCACCACCAACCACCATATAATTTTTAAAAAGTATTTTGAAAAAATGCATAAGTACCCCCTGACCTATATCCGGATTCCCAAATACACACTCTACCTTTGTGGGATTTTTATTACCTCTCTAAACTATTTTAAAGTAGAATTATTTGCACCCTTACGACTGACGTGGCAGAGCGTGTGTCTTTCGCGCTCCTTGGGAGAGTGAGAAGCAAGAAAAAATAATTTTCAGATTTTTCTTTTTGTTTTTTTTACCATTTTTTCTTACTTTTTTTTCCTTTTCCTTTTCCTTTTTCTTTTACTTCTTTTTCGTTTATTCTCTATTTCTAGTGGATATTCATTCACCGGCGACTTTGTCTAACCGTTTTCTTCCATTATTTTGTTTTTTCCCTCTTTCTATCCTGTTCACACACAAATTAAACTCTTAAATTATCTATGCATAAGCAAAGCAAAATACACTCAGATTTGGGGGGGAAAAATTCATCATCAGAAAATCTTCCTACACCGGAAAGATTGAGGTATTGAAATTTTAATTGGAAAAATCTTCTCAGCCTATATTCGTTTTTCTTTCTTTTGCTCTTCCTCCCACGCATAAATTACACTTTGAAGAAAAATTAAATATATAAAGCAAAACACACTCAGATCGGGATAGAAATATGTCGCCGAAAAAAAAATTTTGCTTGAAAAAATGGTATCCTTGAAATTCCGACGACCACCATTTTATGCCGCCGGTTATCAAAACAAAAAGAAAGAGAATGAAATAAAAAAAATGAGAATAATAAGAAATAAAATAAAGGATAATAAAAAGATGAAAGAATAAAAAAAATATAAAATATACATGTGGCAGCGCGTGTAGTTCACCACTTTCCAAGAGTTCGGTTGTCTAGTTTTAAGGTGGTATTTATTCTATTTAAAAAACGTTTAGGGGAGTAATAGGATTCTCGCAAAGGTAAAGTGTGTAGTTGAAAATACGTGTATAGGTCAGGGGGTACTTATGTATTTTCCTAATTATTTTATTAATATAGTACTAAATTACTTAGTACTATATTTGAATTTATACTTATTAATTTTTTAAATAAAAAAATATTTACACATTTAGATATAGAGAAAACAAACAGTCGTAATTACTCAGTATTCATATTTTAATATAGATTCTTAAAATTCAGATGTGTATTCGAATTTAAATATTTTAATCTTAACAAGTATGAGTACCTCCGCGATGCATAGACAAATATCAAATTATTATTTGGGTTATTTGGATTATATACAAATTGCGTTAAAATTTAAACCCTCAAGATAAAAATTACGTATAATTATAGATGTCAATTAAGAAGCTGGACATGAAACTGTTTCTCATATTTCGTTTTGGATAATATGTTTTTGTTTATATATATAAACTCAACACCTTGATCTTAGTACTTTTTTATATCTGTAATGACCTAACCCAAATCATATTCTTTTTTTAATATCCAACAACCCAACCCATTGATCTTAGTTCTTGTATTTTATTTCGTGGTCAATTTAAAAAATACTAAACATATCACGTTGTAATATCTTGTTGGAGCATAGTTTATTTAAAAAATTCGTACTACCACTTTATTTTTATCTCAAAGTCGAATAAGTCTTATTCTTCTACATTTCACAAAAAAAAAATCTCTATTTAATTTTTGCTTATAGCTGTTGCATTATTCATTACATAATATGAACGACTCAAGCGGTCATTTTGAGTTCCAGTGCGTCGTTCGGCAGTTTGAGACCATGAGTAGCTTCACTTCAGGTATTATGACTTGTACGCATGGTCGGAGTTGAATTTCAGGAAGTTTGAAGTTGATTTGGAAAGAAAATTCTAATTTCGGAAGCTTTAAGTCGGAGGAATTGACTAAGGTTTGATTTTTGCGTAAACGACCTCGGAATCAGGATTTGAAGGTTCCAACAGGTTCGTATGCTGATTTTTTTATCTGGACGTATGTCCGGATTGGGTTTTGGATAACCGGGCACGCGCGCGCGCGCGCGCGCACACACACACACACACACACACACACACACACACACACATATATATATGTAATAACTCAACCCCTTGATCTTAGTACTTTTTTTATATCTGTAGTGACCCAACCCAAATCATACTTTTTTTAATATCCAACAACCCAACCCTTTGATCTTAGTTCTTGTATTTTATTACGTGGTCAATTTAAAAAATACTAAACATATCACGTTGTAATATGTCTTGTTTAAGCATATTTTATTTAAAAAAATTACTACCACTTTATTTTTATCTCAAAGTCGAATAAGTCTTATTCTTCTACATTTCACCCAAAAATAATCTCTATTTAATCTTTGCTTATGGTTGTTGCATTATTCATTACATAATATGAACGACCCAAGTCGTCATTTTGAGCTCTAGCGCGTCGTTCGGCAGTTTGAGGCCATGAGTAGCTCCACTTCAGGTATTATGACTTATACGCATGGTCAGAGTTGAATTTCAGGAAGTTTGGAGTTGATTTGGAAAGAAAATTCTAATTTCGGAAGCTTTAAGTTGGAGGAATTGACTAAGGTTTGATTTTTGACTAAACGACCTCGGAATCGGGATTTGAAGGTTCCAATAGGTTCGTATGATGATTTTGGACCTGGACGTACGTCCAGATCGGGTTTTGGATGACCCCGGCATACTTATATATATATATATACTCAACGCCTTGATCTTAGTATTGTTTTATATCTATAATGACCCAACCCAAATCATATTCTTCTTTTAATATCTAACAACCCAACCCCTTGATCTTAGTTCTTGTATTTATTCCGTGGTCAATTTAAAAAATACTAAACATATCACGTTGTAATATGTCTTGTTTGAGCATATTTTATTTAAAAAATTCTAACTACCACTTTATTTTTATTTCAAAGTCGAATAAGTCTTATTCTTCTACATTTCACCAAAAAATAATCTCTATTTAATCTTTGCTTATAGTTGTTGCATTATTCATTACATAATATGAATGACCCAAGCGGTCATTTTGAGCTCTAGCGCGTCATTCCGTAGTTTGAGGCCATGAGTAGCTTCACTTCAAGTATTATGACTTGTACGCATGGTCGGAGTTGAATTTCAGGAAGTTTGGAGTTGATTTGGAAAGAAAATTCTAATTTCGGAAGATTTAAGTTGGAGGAATTGACTAACGTTTGATTTTTGAGTAAACGACCCCAGAATCGGGATTTGAAGGTTCCAACAGGTTCGTATGATGATTTTGGACCTAGACGTATGCGCGGATCGGGTTTTGGATGACCCGAGAGCGTTTCAGTGCCTATTGTGGAAAGTTGATATTTTGGAAAGATTTCATAACCTTGGGTTGGAATGTATTTTTATGCTACCAGTGTCCATTTGGGATTTCGAGTCTTGGAATAGCTCCGGATTGTGATCCTGCTCTTAGGAGCGCGTCTGGATGTGGATTTGGAGGTCCGTAGGTCATTTTGGATCATTTGGCGAATGTTGGAATTTGAAGGTTTTGGGAAGTTTGATCGGGAGTGAATTTTTGATATCGGACTTGGATTCCGATTCCGGAATTTGGAGTAGGTCAGTAATGCCGAATGTTACTTGTGTGCAAAATTTGAGGTCAATCGGACAAGATTTGATAGGTTTCAGCATCTAATATTGTCACGACCCAAAATCAGTTAATGGTCGTGATGGCACCGGACACCACTATTAGCAAGCCAACACCAAGAAGTTAATCAAATTCTCATTTTAGTAGTTTTGAACTCATTTATTTTCATTACATTAAATAGAAAATAGTGAAATTCCTCTGAGTAAACAAAATGTCTTTAACAAATTCAAATAATGAACAAATACCATAGTCATCCCAGAACCCGGTGTCATAAGTGCATGAGCAATTTTAGGAATTTAAAATAAAATACAATAACTATTCAGGATACAAACTGGACAGAAGAGAAAAAGTAATACATCTGAAGGAGACTCTGCTGTTTGCGGATCGTCTCATGAGATGCAACACCTAAATCCACGTACCAACCATGCCGCTGCTCCTACAAGGCCAATATCCATGCATGTACCTATACATCAAAATGTACAACAAGTGTAGTATGATTATGAAGACAACGCATACCCAGTAAGTATCCCGCCTAACCTCGAAGAGGTAGTGACGAGGGGTCGACTTCAACACTTACTAAGGGCCAACAATATGGTAATATAAAGTTCTAATGAAGCATGATATGTAACGACCCGACTGGTCATTTTGAGCTCTGGCGCGTCGTTCAGCGGTTTAAAGTCGTGAGCAGCTCTATTTCGGGTATCATGACTTGCAGGTGTGGTCGAAATTGAATTCTGGGAAGTTTAGAGCTGATTTGGAAAGAAAATTCTCATTTCAGAAGCCTTAAGTTGGAAGAATCAACTAAGATTGGAATTTTGGGTAAACGACCTGATGCGAGACTAAATTGCATAGTTTAACATGTGATATACCTTAAATTTTATGCGCATTAATGATAAAATTACACATGTTATGTGCTTAATGGAGTTTATTTCATGTGTAGGTGAATTGGCAATGGAAACGGAGCTAAAGGGATGCAAATACGTCAAAAATACGCAAAAGGTGACGCCCGGGCGATAGCCGGGCGTTTGCCCCATAAAGCCTGCCCCCCCTGGCGTTAGGGGGGCGTTTACCCCATAAGTCCTGGCCCCCCTGGCGTTAGGGGGGCGTTAGGGCCATAACGCCAGCCCCCCTGGCGTTAGGGGNAGTTTCGCCCAATTCCGAGTTTGACGAGGTTAAATGTTTCCCGGTTGAAATAGAAGTCTCCTACACGGTTAGGGTTCGCCCTAAACCTATAAATAGACTCCTAAAACACAATTAAAGGAGGATTTTCGTGCATCAACAGTAGAGAAAAAGAAAATTCCATTGAAGTGCAAGAACATGATTTCTACAATCTAGTATTTCTTACTTTATATT
>MDKJ01198649.1:0-50446 GCA_005239525.1 Nicotiana knightiana | reverse complement strand
TCTTTAGATCTGTAACAGATCTGAGAATATTTGAGCTATTTTTGCTTGTTTTTTTATGAAAACTTTCCAATTTTCAAAGCGTCGCTTCATTTTCCTAATTAGGGTTCTGGAACTTTTCTTCAAAATGATTTTCTCTGATTTTTAAGTGTTATTCTCTGATTCTTATGTGTTTAAACATTTTTTTGTTAAGATCTCCCTTAACCCTAACTAGTTATGTTGAAAACCCCTAATTTTTTAGCATTAGGTTTGGATTCTGAGTTCGTCCTTGTTGTTGTTCATTCGATTTTTGCTGTGTGTTTGATTCTCATGAATGCTACTTCGTTTAATTAGAGTTTTTGTGATTTTTTACCTTATTGTGCCATATTAGGGTTTCAGACATGATTCCTTCTGTTTATACTCTGTTTATTTTGTTTATTCATTGAAGTTTATATTATTTCCTCTTAAAATCAGTATTATTTTTCGATTCTTGAATCCTTGATTTATTGTGTTGATTCTTCTATACTGATTTCCGGCTATTTTTCCTATTTTCACAACCTTTAAAGTATTTCTTGCCTTATTATGTGATTAACCGTATTATTTACTTATTCTTACTGTTATTTCCTTAATTAGACCTTTGTGTATCTATCCCTAATTACCTGTTATGTACCTATATTGTTTGAATTATTTCCTTAATTGTTACCTGCTCTCTACCGTTGGTAAATTACTCCCTTAATTAAGGAAAGACTTGGCTGATTTTACTCTTAACTGATTCTGTAGTTCTACAATTACTGAACAATTGATTCTTGCCTTATTTACCTATCTTTCAACTGCTATATATATACACTCTTCTACTCTTACTAAACAGGACGAACACATTAGTTCAAACTCTATCTCCTACACTCAAAGCTTTCTGCTCTCTTTCTGTATCACTTACTATTATTCTGAGTTAGCCGGCTGCAAGCCAAGGCTAACTATTGTGCTCTCCTGCCCCCTTCACCTTTGTGTTTACTGTCCCTTTACTGGTATGCTCTGATTTTCAATTTAAGTCCCAAAGCTAATATGTTTCTTTTACTACTTCAGTTTATCATGTTCCCGATTTGTTTCTATCTACTGTTTTGTTGTTCAACATGCAATTGACTTCTTTGCATCATTGCTTCATCTAGTACGCTAATTATGTCTTGACTCTTTAGGATTAGCATGTTCTTATAAACTTGTAATCTGACTCAATATGACTCAATTCTGTTTTGATGCTTGTGTACTAGTAGCCTAGTTCTGGTATGCCTTATTGATTGTTACCCTAAGTTGCCCTGATGCTATGCTCAATCATGTTTAGTGTTTCTATGTCCTCCCTGCTGCTATGAAATCCTATACTATGTGATTTCCCAATCCCATGAACCCCCTAAGCACTTCTGATTCTGTGACTATGTTCTAATTAGAACTCCTGAATTCATGTCTCACTATTCACACTATTAGCTACCCCTTAATTGCAAGAAACTTGTGTTTATTATATGTGTATTATGTGTCCCCAGTCCCCAATTATCCATGCGTGAAGGGTTGTTATTTGAGTATTGCTGAACCTGTTTGGGATCTATGTTTGATCTGTTGTTCGTTTGATTTCACCACTCTTATCAAAATTGTTTTACTGCTAAACAACTCTCCTATTTTATAAAACTACGGTAACTGAATCCCTTCTTTCAAATACTGCTTTCCTATTTAAACCCTTTTCAAAACTATGTCAAGCACTCTCACTCTACTCTTAGGTCCTTAGGTTCTGCCCCTCCAGTGTATGACTGCCTTGGGATTCCTGTGAGATCCCTCTAAACTCTGATGCACTGGGGCTGGCCCTTCCACACTGCACTTACTCAATTATGGTTATGAAATCTGGGTGTGAGCACTGCCCGGGATCCCTTGAGGTCCTTAGGGAACTCTGACACACCCGGATATGAGAAAGGCTATGAAACATTTGGGCACTTGAGGTTGTGGGAATCTGGGCCTGTTTTTCAGGCTCCCTATAGTTTAACTTCTTCTTTTCCTTTATCTATTTATGTAATTTACTCAGATGGTCTATAATAATTATTTGAAAATAGATATTGGGGATGGTTAGTGAAGTGGGGAGGGTAGCCATATAGTTCTGTTAACATCATCGGGTAGAAATCATGTTTTAAGCTTTACATTGTTTCTATATGCATTAGAATCCATGTTTTAGGACTAGCATGTTCATTCAAACCATTCCAAGCATGCACTAGATACCATGTTCCTAGGATTTCATGTCTACTGTTTCTGCTTGGTTGTGTTTATTGTATAAAGGCTAACAGGTTCTAAAATCAGTAGGCAAACGGATTAGGTCCTGCGTCTGGGCTTATAAAATTGAAATTGCATATCTTCTGTGTTTTGATATTCACTTAGACATCATGTTTTAGGATCCTGCATAATAATACTGCCCTTGTTTGTGTTTGAGACGTGCTGTTTACATGCAGTATTTGTGGAGGTAAACCTGAGCCTCTTAATTGCTTCTTTCCTATTTTTATCTGCTAAATTCCTATTTGTTCTTGCATGTCGCCTAGTATTTTCCCCTTTTAAACCTTAAGAGTTTGTCTAGAACTACCTATAGGTAGAGGTCCTAATCTCCTCCAGGACCATTAAGAAGGGACGGGTAACAGCACGCCTAGAAGTCGTTAAATAAACTCGCTTAATAACCACTAAGGGGAGGGAAGAGTAGGCATGGATATGATGACCGGTGCGCTAATTTCACGTGTAGCCCCTCTCTGAGGAGTGATTACCAGGCATTGCATTGATGTGATCCTATAGGATAAACAACCTAGGACTCCCCTATCCCTTACACATGTATGCTTAGACTGCGAATCTTTTCAAAACCTTTATTTATTTAAGCTTATTTGCTACTTGTTTAAATTCACAAAGCTTGTTTGGCCTGGAACCACAGTTGTGGATTTCGAGGGGTGCCTAACACCTTCCCCTTGAAGTAATTTCAAGCCCTTACCCTATCTCTGGTTATCTAATCTGTGTTTGTAAATAACCTTTAGTAGGTGCCCTAACGCACCTTAAAATCGTTAGGTGGCGAATTTTCAATTCCTTATCCCTTTCCCAAAAGGAAACGAGTTATCCCAATAATGTTGAATACCCTGACCAATCCAAAAAGGAAGGAAAGAGGGGGCGTGACAGTCCTATGGCCATGCGTTCCATGGTATTTGCACATCAAGTTTGAATTCCTTTGGGAAGGGTCGGTTTGTATAGGTCTGGGCCACCTAGTGTCTTTAATCCTTCTGATGGCCGATACGATACCCGAGGCATCGACACTGAAATCGTACGCTGATAATCAGGGTGCTTCTGCGAGATCTGCATATTTGTCGAATCCAGTTTTGCTCATGAGTCCCCGAGAATTTTGTCCTCGGTCACCCCTCCGATCGTTCCGGGCAGAATGACGTCCCGGATGGTTATTCCTTCTATCTGGAGCATATGGCTGATACTAATCTTTATTCAGCCTTGATTCTCTATCAACATCTCTTTGGTTTTTACCTGTCGACCGATTAGGATACATTGAACCTGAGGGGGCTCCCAGTTGATCGTCCTCGACTCTAATTTTTTATTGATATCAGTTGTGAACATCCGCCCAAGTCATAGCCGGGTACTCTATCAAATTCTGTTTGAGTAGGCGTGATGCAATCGAACTCCGCTCGTTTAATCCCTGGGTGAAAGCCTGAACAGCCCAATCATCGGTAACCACCGGCAACTCCATACTTTCCATTTGGAATCGAGATACGAACTCTCTTAGCATCTCGTTATCCCTCTGCTTCACCTTGAAGAGGTCCGATTTTCTCGTTGCTACCTTTATAGCTCCAGTGTGAGCCTTTACAAATGAATCTTCCAATATGGCGAATGAATCGATAGAGTTCCATGGCAAGTTGTGGTACCAAATCATAGCTCCCTTCGACAGGATCTCCCCGAATTTCTTTAGCAATACTGAATCGATTTCATCGTCTTCCAAATCATTTCCTTTGATAGCACACGTATAAGAGGTAATGTTCTCATTAGGGTCCGAGGTCCTATTGTATTTTGGTATATCGGGCATCCTGAACTTCTTTGGTATGGGCTTCGGAGCCGCACTTGGAGGGAATGGTTTTTGCACAAACTTTTTGGAGTCCATTCCCTTTAGGATCGGTGGTGCCCCCGGAATTTGATCAACTCGAGAGTTATAGGTTTCCACCTTCTTGTCGTTGGCCTCGATTTTCTTTTTTCCCGATTTTATTCTCTTAGTAAGATCCTCGAGCATTCTCACTATAGCAGGGTCAATTGTCGAAGTATTATCGCCTAATCTTTCAGTCAGTGGCTCGGTACGGCGAGTAGCCTCTTGTTCGACCCTATTCAGAGTCACGTGCTGATTTTGCAACTGGGCAATGGTGTTCTATTGGGCTTGCAGCATTTCAATTATAACTTGGAGACTAACACTTTCATCTCATCTGCCCTGAGTACCTCGACCGTCAGTTCGACCCTCTCTGCGTACGCTTCCATCGGGGTCCCCGCCTAAATTCGCATTCAAAGAAATATGCGAACCGACATCGACCGGGTTGGAGAGCGGTACTCCTCTGAGGTCAGCCTGTGGAATCTCGATTCCCAGAGCGATAACATTCTCATTCTCCCCGTGGAGTCTGAGGTCGTTGTCACCATGTGTAACTGTGTTTTGTGAATTTGACATGATTTATCCTGGAAAAAAAATTCTTGGCAAGAAACAAGCGTAAAATAGTGTGTTATACCAGAATTAACACTGAACAATCACTATTATCCTTAGACCCACGGTGGGAGCCAAACTGTTTACCTCAAAATACGAGTAACAATTAAACTTGTAATGTGGTTATAAGGATATGTGATCTAATTCAATGACAATTGATAAATAACTAAATAAGTAAAGGAATTAAACAGTTAAAATGGATCAAACCAGTGTAGTAGCAAGTTATCGACCCCGATCTAGATTAGGCTCGATATCAAGTGCCAAGGACAGTAGAGCAGCAATAGTAATATGAACAATAAGAACTATAAAGAGTTAGGAGCGAATAAAAGAGCAGGATGTGCGTATGATGATAATAATGATAATATGTTATGTTACAAATGAATAGGATTCCTCTTTATATAGTAGAGGAATCCTAAATAAGGTATGACTCTAATTTCAGAAGTAAAATACATGATTGATACAATTAACTGTTAATGGTTCTCTCGGTTCCGAGATTCTCGTCGAGATTGGTGGTCGATCGCTGATATCTCGTGATTCTGTTATTGTGGTGTCGATTTAACCTGATCTCGATCCCTTAGTCTTCATATTCTCTGAGCCCGAACTTGCTTTGATACCGGCTCATTCTCGAGACATATCCTCGAACCCGTAAAATCGGATATTCTTATTTTTACCGTATACAGAATTATATTATATAATTATATCTTAAAAGAAAACGCATCCATTTTTATATCCTTAATTGGCAGGTATAAGAAGAAGAATTGATCCATTAGATTAACCGACCATTAATTGAGTCAAATTCCATTAGGATGTATTATCTATGCATTTTCCAAGAAATTACTGATGATTGGCCACTCCTCTCTCTTTCAAGCTTAATGTTTTACAGGAAGTCAAATTATTTTGCTTAGAAGGACTTCAAGTTTTTAAATATATTCGAATCTTCCCGTTTTATGACTATATAATCTCTCAAAAATTCTTACTTCCCTATTATCTTTTCTTACTTTAAGAACACCACCTCACTTTATTCGGGGGATTCTCATTAGCCCCACACACTTTCTTTCCTTTCTTTTCCTCTTTCTTTTTCTCTCAATATATACTAATTGTGTGAAGAAATTTTACACTGTCAGTATATACAACATAAAATCTTCTTCTATTCTTAAATAATTTTTACAATCACATTATCATGAATACTTCTCCAAAGAACCAAAAAAATCAGAGGGCTACACTTCCACCAAGAAGGGGCCAAATCAAAGCTAAAGTTTTTGTGAATTTGAGCAAAACAATCTCTTTTATTGCTTCCAAAACTTGTGAAATGTTGGAAGTCTGCCTCTACAAGTTTACGTCTAGAACTTCATGTATTTCTGAGGGTTACTCTGATTATAATTGAACTTGAATGCAGCTTTTAGTGAAGAAATTAAATGGATCCTTTGAAGGGATTTGGCTTGGTCACATGTGGCATTCTTTGTTATATACATATATAAAGTGAAGATAAGTATATGTTGGATAAGTTGGTTATGATAGTAACCATTCTTAGTTTTAAATAGGAGATGGTACTATAAGAAAGAAAAGGTCAATGGTTTTAAGTTGTCCTCTGCTGTTTTAATTTGTGTAATTCATCGAGAATATTGTAATATAGTGCCAAAAGACTATAGGTTTATCTTGATATTTTTTATTGGGACTGCTAGATCTTTTGCTGCACTGTAATACGTGATTGTTTTCGGATTATATTATTAAAGTCATGTTGAGGCGAATTCATATTTTAAATTTAGCCATAATGACTGAACTCGCTATTAATTTTTTTTTCATATATATATATATATTATGTCGAAAATTATGAATTCAGTTGAACCCGTAACCATAAGGTTAACATCTGCCCTGAGTACATGTGTGTAATTTAATGAGTATTTCAGCGCCTATTACCTTTTGGTGCTTTTTCAAGTTCTCTCTGACTGCAGCTAGACATGAAACTGAACTTATAAAACAAAATATAGGCCGTGCTACGATATATATAGGATAACTTGAACAAATCTTATTTGTGTTTTGACGTACAAATCAATTGAAATTTGAAGCAGTCCTTTAATAGACTCAAATATTGCATTAAGAAACAATATCATGAGGAAAACACCAACATCTATGTATTGGTGAAAATTTGGATTGGACTTGATAGTCTTATTGGTCGTGGTCGTAGTCGAAGTCTAAGCCGATCATGGTATAGTAACAAAGAGTCCCTCTAAGGAAAGCTAACGCGGAGGTCGGGTAGAGATTACAAGGAAGCAACGGTAAGATGAGTTTAGGATAGAGAGAGGGAATATTCCATTTAAATATTCCTTTAGTTGTACTTTTTTAGGATTTCTAAAGAATGTTCCCTATAAATAGGAAGATAAAAAGAACAAAGGGGATCTTGAACTTTCTTAGAAGAACACACTTGTAAAGTGAAAATAAAAATAATATACAAAGCTTGTCTTTTCCATTGATTCCTTGATTTTAATATACTTTTTGCTCACAAGATCCAAGAGCCTTGTGTTTAGTTACATTTCTCACTATTCACATTGCTGACAGAGAGAAGATATGCTCAAGTCATTCAATATTTCGGTGATACATTCCTCTTTATTACATTTATTGTCATTGCATGTATTTATTCTATACTCCTCTTAGAACATTCATTGATAATCATTGTACACGATTGGTGTATATTTACTATTGCGGCGCATAATTTAATCTCACTTACTTGCCAAACCTCCAAATCTAGCAGTTTTTAAATTTAATCAGGATTCACCCCTTATATTACTTATTAATTCGTTTCAAGAAAAGGTCAATACTTTTTTGATAAAATAATTTGGCGCCGTCTGTGGGAGGTTCTAGTTAAAATCTTTAGTTTCTGCTAGATCTAAAAAAAACACGTACCGTGGTTATCTTTTTTCGTTCGCACGAACTAACAATGGCAGGAAAAGGAGAAGAAAGGCTAAAAATCATAGCAGATGTCACCACCAACCTCATGAACACCATCAACGAAGTTGATGAAGAAGGCGAGGAGCATGTAACGCCAAGTGTTACGCCAGGGCGAAACGGTTCACCTCCCCCTCATGGAAGTGTAACCGTCGGGCGAGAAAGGGGGGCTTCCACGTCCATAGTCGAGGAAGCACCACCAGCGGTGAAAAAGCTACTGGAAGCATGGATGACAAGTACACTAAGCAAATTCCTTAACAAATCCGCTCAGGTAAAAAGTCGACACATCACACAAGCAGAAGCTACAATAGCCATTAACTAGCAACCCGCCCCCCGCCCAACAGGTAATACTAACACTACTGTCGATGTAGGAAATGACGCACTCGCAGTCATACTGAAGAAGATGGAAGAAATAGAAAATGAGAACAAAGCACTCCGAGACCAGATGAAAGAGCATCAAGAAAGGATCGACAAGATACCAGGCGCCCCAAAACTCCTGCCTAAACGGGACGTCAGCCGGTTCGTCGAACAACCACATAGCGAAGCAGCAACCCCATATGCCATACCCAAAACCTTCAAATGCCACCATATTTGAGAATATATGATGGCACAATAGACCCTGAAGATCACATCATTCATTACGTCACATCAGTGAAGGTAAAGACCTCTCAAAGGAACAGGTACCGTAAGTATTGCTGAAAAAGTTTAGTGAAACCCTAACGGGGGAAGCCTTAACATGGTATTCACAGCTACCATCACGGTCAATAACAACGTTCGAGGAAATGGCCAACAAGTTTGTAACAGCCCACACTGGGGCTAAGAAGTTGGAGGCCAAGGTGAACAATATATTTTCCGTTAGACAGTCACCTGGCGAGGGACTCAGGGACTTCCTCGCCCGATTCAACAGAGTTAGAATGAGCTTGCCAAATGTATCAAAAGGGATGGTTGTGGCGGCTTTCCAGAATGGGTTGAACAGGAATAGGTTGAGGGAGACCAAAACATTGTTGAGCAGACTCATGAAGTATCCCCCCACCACTTAGGAAGAAATTCACAACGCTTATTGTGCAAGGTAAGAGCAGACGAGGACGACCTCAACAGCCAACCCAACGGCTAACGTCAGTCCAAACAGAGTCGAGAAGAGACCGTTGCAATGATAAACAAAGAGATCACTCAGGTCCACGTCCTAACCGGGACAGGCACCAGCAATACATCAGAGCGGCTATCCCACCATCTCCTCGCTATACACAAGGGACGTCCAGGCCAAACACAAGGACTCAACGAAACGAAAGAGGTATGCCTCCACTCTTATCCACTCACAATTTCTGTGTTTCCCCTTCAGAAATAGTGTACGCACTGGAGAAGCTCGGCCCGAAGGTAAAGTTGATGCAAAAAATGAAGTCCGACCCAAGCACCAGAAAGTCGAATGCACTTTGTGAGTTCCACCATGAGCGAGGTCACAAGACCGAGGACTACATAGCTTTGCGACAAGAAGTGGTGAACCTGCTCAACCAAGGACACCTAAAGAGTTGATGAGCGACCGAGGAAGAGCCAACTTTGGCCGCGGACGAGAACACCAAGGCCCCCCAAAGACACCCTCCCCCGCCCGCACCATCGGCAGAGGTGATGAAGCCGCAATCAACCACGTGAAGTTCACCACCATGCATAAACTAAAGTGGTCGATCACCCACGAACGGTATGATGACCTCGAAGACAGTATCATCTTCGATAAGTCAGATACCCACAGTTTGACTTTTCCTCACTTTGATGCTCTTGTCATTACATTACGAATTTTAGACACTGATGTAAAAAGAATAATGGTAGACGATGGAAGTTGCACGTGTATTATCCACCCCCGAGTTCTCGCACAAATAAGACTCGAGGACAAGATAGTACCATGTTGCATAACACTGATAAGTATTAACAATGCAGTTGAGAGAACCTCAGGAGAAATAATGCTACCCGTCCTGGTCGGGGGCGTCACACTAGAGACAACGTTCCACATCATGAACCAGGACACAGCTTACAACGCCACCATAGGGCGACCTTGGGTACACGCCATGAGGGCCATCCCATCCAGCTTGTATCAAGTAATCAAGTTCCCTACTCCGTGGGGAATATTCAGCATTCGAGGAGAACATTGCACAGCCCAAGAATGCTATCGCATTACCCAAGACTATACGTACACTCAATAGTTAAAAGGGACGGGCTCAGAAGCATAGCAATTACCAAAATTGGGGCCCAAACTCGACGAACAAAGAGATGTCATCAAGGACCCCGATGTCGTGGTGGACAAGGGGTCAACAGTAGAAGACCTCGACCCTGTCCGAATAGATAAAAACTACCTCAACAAAAAGGCTTACATCCGCCATAAATTCTCTGAACCAGGTAAATTTCATGCATATATGCCAGGTATCCCGAGAGACATCGCCACGCACAAATTGAATGTAGATCCATTCAACCCAACAGAGCGACAAATGAGAAGAAAATTCAACGCTGCAATCAACGAGGCTGTTCGCAAAGAGGTGGAGAAAATACTCGCCAACGGCTCCATCAGAGAGTCCAAATACCCTCAATGGGTCACCAACGTAGTCATGGTACAGAAGAAAAATGGGAAATGGCGCATGTGTGTGGACTTCACAGACCTAAACAAAGCATGCCCAAAGGACTCTTTTCCGCTGCCACACATAGACCAACTCATCGATGCAATGGCAGGGCACGAGCTCTAAGTTTCTTGGACACCTATTCGGGATACAACCAAATCCTCATGGAGGAGGAGGACCAGGAAAAGACCACTTTCATAACTCATCAGGGGACGTACTGCTATAGAGTCATGCCATTTGGGTTGAAAAATGCAGGAGCAACCTGTCAAAGGCTGGTCACCAAGATGTTCAAGGACCAACTCGGCAAAACAATGGAAGTATATATAGACGATATGTTGGTTAAATCCAAAAGGAAAGAAGATCAAATCGCCTACCTGAAAGAGGCCTTCGATATACTGAGGCGTTATGGTATGAAGATAAACCCCGAAAAGTGTGCTTTCGGCGTAACCTCAGAAGAGTTCCTCGGCTTCCTGGTATCACAAAGAGGCATCGAAGTTAACCCCGACCAGATCAAAGCTATAGAAGGAATACATGAAGTGCTAACCAGCAAGAAACAAGTACAAAAATTGACCAGTCGTACAGTCACCCTGTCGAGATTCACGGGATCCAGTGGAAATTAGAGTGCATCGAGGCCTTAAGGGAACTAAAGGCATATTTGTCCTCACCTCCACTACTCGCCAAGGAATAACCCGGCGAACGCCTCCTGATATACTTGGTTGTATCAGAAGTAGCGGTAAGTGCAGTGCTGGTCCGTGAAAACAAAGGTACGCAATCCCCAATTTACTATATTAGCAAAACCCTGGTCGACGCTGAAACGAGGTACCCCCACCTCGAAAATTTGGCACTAGCATTGGTCATAGCTTCACGAAAGCTTAGACCCTATTTTCAATGTCACCCCATATCGGTGGTCATGACCTTCCCCATAAGAAGCATTATACATAAGCCATAACTATCGGGGAGGTTGGCCAAATGGGCCATCGAACTGAGCGAGCACGATATCATATATCAGCCGCGAACGACGATCAAGTTGCAAGTACTAGCAGACTTTGTCGCCGACTTCAGTGCCAAGATAATGCCTGAAGTCGAGCAGGAAACTTCTCGTACTGCTACCAACTTACCCGACCTATGGGTCTTATACACCGACGACACTTCTAATGTGTCAGGTTCTGGACTGGGAATCGTACTCGAGGTCCCAACGGGCGAAGTTATCCGCCAGTCCATACGGTACCCCGATATGACTAACAATGAGGCCGAGAACGAGGTTGTAATTGCAGGACTAAAACTAGCTCTCAAGTATGGAGCACGACGAGTCATCCTTCGATGCGACTCACAGCTCGTCATCAACCAAGTCATAGGGACTTACCAAATCAAGGAGCAAAGGCTACAAAAGTATCAAGAGGAAATTCATAAACTGCTGCCAGAATTTGATGAATGCCAATTCGATCAAGTACCTCGAGCTCAAAACATCGAGGCAGACAACCTCGATAAACTAGCAGCAACAACGAAAAGCATAAATGGAAAGGAGAATGTGGTCACCCTACTCCACTCGTCAATAGAACAGCTTGAGGTACACTCTGTAAACTTAACTTGGGACTGGCGCAACCATATTATAACGTACTTGTAGGAAGGAACACTTCCATCATACAAAAAAGAAGCCAAAAAACATCGAATGTAGGCGGCCAGGTACAACATCATCGACAGCGAACTGTACAAAAGGACATTCGGTGGTCCGTTGGCAAAATTCCTAGGACCTAACCAAAAAAAACACGTCCTTGAGGAAGTACACGAAGACCATTGTGGTGCCCATACCGGTAACCGAGCCCTTGTCAGATGCCTCATACGAGCAGGATATTATTGGCCCACCATGAAGAAAGAAGTCACCAACTTCGTCCACAAATGCGAGCAATGCCAAAAATACGCTCCCATGATACACCAAGCGGGCGAGCACCTTCACTCAGTCACATCGCCATGGTCGTTCATCAAATGGGGAATGGACATCGTGAGACCACTCCCAGCAGGACGAGGTAATGTACGTTTCCTTTTGGTTTTAACTGACTACTTTTCCAAATGGGTAGAAGTAGGTGCGTTCGCCCAAATACGTGAACAGGAAGTCATCATATTCATATGGAGAAACATTATATGTCGTTTCGGCATCCCCAAGGAAATCAGCTGTGATAATGGACCACAATTCACCGGGAAGAAGACCGCCGAATTTTTTGAAAAATGGCACATCAAGCGAATACTCTCCACGCGATACCGTCCCGCAGGAAAAGGCCAAGCCGAATCATACAACAAAACAATATTAAACATCATGAAGAAGAAACTCGAAGACGCCAAGGGACTGTGGCCAGAATTACTACCAGAAGTGCTATGAGCATACCGCACCACACCAAAAACAAGCACAAGAGAAATGCCATACTCATTGGTATATGGGACTAATGTAGTGATACCGGTCGAGGTCGGGGAGCCAAGCCTGAGATACTCCAATGAGAGCGGACCAAGAAACGACGAGAACAGAAAGCAAGACCTCGACGAAATAGAGGAACAAAGAGATATGGCCTGCATAAGAATGATAGCACAAAAACAACAAGCAGAACGGTATTACAACAAAAAGGCCAAAGTCAGACCACTCAAAGTCGGGGACTACGTACTCAAGTCCAAAACACATGCAAGCAAAGACCCAAGAGAAGGCAAACTAGGAACCAACTGGGACGAACAGTACAAAATCATAGCAGCAGCTAACAAAGGGTCGTTCCAACTAGAAACAATGGAGGGAAAGCTACTACCAAACAATTGGAACGTCGCTCACCTCAAATACTTCAACTTCTGAAAACGCACGTCCTCCAAGTCGTACTCTTTTTCCCTCACTCGGGTTTTATCCCCGGATGGGTTTTACCGAGGAGGTTTTTAATGAGGCGATGAAGGGGACGTCTCGAAGTTCAAGTATGTAATTCATCGCGCTGCCTATAAACTACTCCAGGCAGAACGATAAAGGGACTAGGTAGACGGAGAACTTCTCAAATGTATGTATTGAACAGACATGTAATATTCTCCAATAAAATGAATAAACAAAGCAACATGCAACACTTTTCGCACAACTCCAATCATTCTATATTCTACATTTACATTACACCTCGCTCGAATTACTTTACATTCGACCTCGGTCGAATTACTTTACGTTCGACCTTGCTCGAATTACTCTACGTTCAACCTCGCTCGAATTACTTTACGTTCGACCTCGCTCGAATTACTTTACGTTCGACCTCGCTCGAATTACTTTACGTTCGAACTCGCTCGAATTACTTTACATTCGACCTCGCTCGAATTAATTTACGTTCGACCTCGCTCGAATTACTTTACGTTCGACCTCGCTCGAATTACTTTACGTTCGACCTCGCTCGAATTACTTTACGTTCGACCTCGCTCGATCTCGAATTACTTTACATTCGACCTCGCTCGAATTACTTTGCTTCCGACCTCGATCGAACTACTTTACATCCGACCTCACTCGAACTACTTTACATTCGACCTCGCTTGAATTACTTTACATTCGACCTCGCTCGAATTACATTGATTTTGACCTCGCTCGAATTAATTCACATTCAACGAAGATCGAACTACTCTACGCTCAGTCTCCCGAAAGTAACACAACAAGAGAGTGCGAATTCGAAAACATATAGCAAAAACATAACCGTTCCATTTCAATTGATTGGGTTACATTACTCATTTTTTACAAAGGGCTCGAGTACGCCCTCACAAAAATAGAAAAACATCCAAAAATTAAAGTACAAAGTCTTTATGCTACATCATCCCCATCAGCATACTCCTCGTCGTACCAAGTATCAGAGGCAAGCCCATCCAAGGCGTCATCATCATCATCCCCGCCGGGTGTACCAGGCTCATAACCACAAGATTCACGAGTTGCCGGTGCCTTGACACGAATGTCAGTAAGCTCCTCTTCGAAAACCTTCCCGGCATCCCTCAAAGACTTGTACACGTCAAGCTAAGCCTCAGCATGAACCCATATCTCGTATAGCTCCCGTGATACATTAGGGTCGGCGGAAGCTTTAGAAGTAGATGGTTAGGCACGTTGTTCCCTCACGGCCTTCAGGAGGACGATCTGCTCATTTAACCCAGATAACTCCCCCTCTAAACTCCCAACCTCGCCACTTTAAGCGCTGATGTCTCCGCCTCACTGGACCGCTCAGAACTACAAACACGTAAGGTACCCGCCAAAGCTGCCCCCTTCTCCACTAAGGCCATCCTAGTCCTCTCAACCAGATTCAGCTCCACGACCCAAGCACTCAGTTCAGCTCTCAAGTCGGCGGCCCTGGCCTCGCTCTGTTCGAGCTTCACCTTCAAGGACGCCACTCGCGCCTGAAGATCTGCATTCATGGCCATTATCCCCTTACTCAGTTCAAGCTTATCTTCCTTGGACCTCAGCGTCTCTTCCAACACGCTGCATCGTCCAATGCCCTTCATGATCTCCTCATCCTTTTCTTTCAGCTCTTTGTTCTTTCTCCCAATCTCACCGTGCAACTCTCGGAACTGGCCGTCCTTGCCGACACTCCTAACCATCATCCAATACTTGGTGCGATATTCTCTATACTTGGACTCCATCCTCCTATAGAGAGCAACCCTCTCCTCCTCTCGTTGGTCGCGCTCAATCTCCAAGATGAGAGTCTAATGAGAAAAAGAAGACAACTCAGCCAGAGTAAAATGATATCGAAAAAACACACAGAAACTCAGAAGAAAGGAAGTGAGAACTCACCCGCAAAACCATGCTCGATATGCCTAGAGAAAGGTCGGTATCGTTCAATGTCCGCAACGTCCTATTTTTTGCCTCCGCACACAAGGGGAGAAAGACAGCGCTACGCGCTCTGAGTCGACCAAGAGGTTGTAATCCACAGGAATGACTATGTGCCGATTAGGACCTTCCGTCCTTATCTCCACACGAGTAGCCCTCTCAGTGAAAGTCCGTACCTCATCGGGTTCAATGTCAGAACCGAAGTCGACATCCCCTGCGGGGACCTCACCATCTCTTACAGCCGCCGATAAGGAGCCACCTTCAACAGCCCGCATGAGCTCTTCGCCACTATTAACCCCCTCGACCCTAGAAGTACTTTCCCCCATAACGGCACCCGCCGTAATAGCCTTGATTTCATGAGCTAGCCAGCAAGCCAGCAACCCCCATCCCCCTTACTCACCTCAACATCTATAAAAAGAGCTCTTTCTCCTTTTCATAGTAATAAGGTAAGCATCCAACTCTCAATCTAGAGCTATTGCATCAAGAATCAACTGAGCTCAGGAAGTCATGTTAAGACGTCGACTTTGATAAGGCAGATGAAAAAGAATTCCTGTCTTTAGAAGTAAATCCCACTAAACTAGACTTGTACACTTGACATGAAAAGTAGAGACAAGCGGAGTCAAAGGCCGAGCCTCAACCAGCAAAGGGGGACAACCATGCCAATCCAAGCACAGTAAAAGTGTGCCCACTCTACCCTTCTTTCTTTACCCTAGACTTCGTTCTTCAAGGATACCCATGTGCATTTCCTCTGTTCCACCTCCACGGCTGGTAATGATTGTGGCCTCGTCTCAAGAGCCATGACTCTCTCCGACTTCTCGAGAGCAACGGCCTTTCTTATTTCTACCCTCCGCCTCTTTGTTGGTGACGACTCCTCGCCACGAGATGGCTCGTCAGTAAGAAGGAAAACCTGCTAAGACGAGACCTTGTCTGGGACGGGAACGGACAGAGAGGCAGGCTCCCTTACCTGTGGAGCTTGAGTCTGACCTCGTACAGACTCGACTAGAGCAAACTTCATCGCAGCCGAGGTCACCTTATGGCGAAAGGCAAGAGAGGGAGCCTTCGTCTTTTTAGAAACTCGCCGACCTAACACCAACGGGAATTCAAGTTAGAGAATGATAAAGGACAAAGCCAAGTCGGTGAATAGGAACACTTACAAGATGAGGTCCTAGGCCCGTAGCGCTTATGGAAGGACGCCCAATCGCGAATTCCCACGGTGTGGGGCAACACGCGAGTTACCCAATCCTTAATATACAAGACAAGATAAGGAGAACGCCTCACAGCTGAAACAAGGAAACAATGAACGGGCCTAATATCGAAAAGAAAAAAAAATAAGCGAAGAAAGAATAGCATATGGTACGAAGAGATACTTACGATTGTAACTCCACTTCTCAGGAAACCCAGTCGGGTCTGCCACTATATGATCATTTCTGACGAAGAAATATTTGCCCCAGAATAGTCGACTTGCTTTATCATCCATCCCGGCCATCAATCCCTCTGTTGCACGATGTCGTAGATGTATCAGAGTGCCTCTAAAGAAAGTAGGCGAGAACACGTGCAGCAAACGGCAGAGTTCAACCTTACAATCGGCCAGTTCCGCGTACTTAGCCAGCATCAGGAAAACTTATATAAGTAGGGGGATAGCTGTGTCGGGAAAATGTCGTAGAAGCGGCAGAACTCCTCAGCTAACCGAGGGAGGGGAAGGGTGTATCCAATCACGAATGGATAAGCGTAAAAAGCACAGAACTCTGGCCTATGAACCTGAACTATATCGCCCCCCGCCGGGACAATTTCGACGTGAGAATGGATGCGGTATTTAGATCGCATGTCAGCCAATTCATCTGTTCCCGACTCAAAAAGTTCAGGTACAGGAGCGGGAGCAGCTTTTTTGGGAAATCATTCATGACCGTAGGATTTTTAGGAACCACCTCCTCAACGGTGGGGAAGTTGTCATCTCCTTCGACCATGGGTTCCTCACTAACAAAAGGAATGGCCACTGATAAAGGAGTGGCATCGAAAACTTCATCATGACTGTGAGGGGAAGTTGACATACCGACAATGCAATATGTATACAACGAAGATAAGAGAAAGGAGTTGGTGACTGGGAAAGAAACTAGGAATCAAAGGTGAAGAAACTGCAAGAAATAAAGGAGACGATCACAGAGAGAACGTATGCCTGAGAAGAAGGAACTAGTGAAAGTTTCGAATGAGAAACTCCTCTCCTCTACTTATAGGGTTGGGTGGCGTCAAAATCGAGGCCAAAAAGCCGTCAATGGCACCAAAATCGAAGCACCAACAGTGCAGGCTCTGCATCGGGAAGACGCGTGATGATGACGCGCATGACGATGACGACACCCCATGTCACCTACACCAACCGCAGCCTTGTTGGTAATCAACAGCCCGACTTCGACCGATCTAATCCAACCGTCACTACCAAATTTCTCTCATAGCGAGTACGGGCGAAGTCCGCTCATCGAGGACGTTGAAGACCACGACCTCAATAAGCGGATGGACTAACAGTATTGGTCAAAATTTGGATTGGACTTGATAGCCGTATTGGTCGTGGTCATGGTCGAAGTCTAAGTCGATCATGGTATAATGACGAAGAGTCCCTCTTAGAAAAGCTAACGACGTGGTCGGGTAGAGATTACAAGGAAGCAACGATAAGATGAGTTTAGGATAGAGAGAGGGAATATTCCATTTGAATATTCTTTTAGTTGTACTTTTTTAGAGTTTCTAAAGAATGTTCCCTATAAATAGGAAGAGAAAAAGAACAAAGGGGGATCTTGAACTTTCTGAGAAGAACACAATTGTAAAGTGAACAAAAAAGAATATACAAAGCTTGTCTTTTCCACTGATTCCTTGATTTTAATATACATTCTCGCTCACAAGATCCAAGAGCCTTGTGTTCAGTTACATTTCTCACTATTCACATTGCTGACAGAGAGAAGATTCGCCAAGTCATTCAATATTTGGATGATACATTCCTCTTTATTACATTTATTATCATTGCATGCATTTATTCTATACTCCTCTTAGAACATTCATTGATAATCATTGTTCACGATTGGTGTATATTTACTATTGCGGCACATAATTTAATCTCACTTACTTGCTAAATCTCCAAATCTAGCGGTTATTAAATTTAACCAGAATTCACCCTTATATTACTTATTAATTTGTTTAAAGAAAAGATCCATACTTTTTTGATAAAACAATCTAGTTGGTGGTAAACATGAAAGCAAAAGCAGCTGAATTCCAACCTTACACGAGAAATTCGCAAGATTAATTTGTCATAAATTGTGGGGGGAAATGGTCCAAAAAGTGACTTTTCCCTTTTAATATTAGCTAAAACCCCTAAAAGGGCATAAGAAAAGGTATCCATTCATGATCCGACATCTTTTTTACAAAAAAAAAAAAGTATTAAAAGAACCAACCAAATTTTGTTTAGGATTGTTAATTAATACCATGAAAAGAGACAGCTTAGTAGCCATACACATGTTCACATATATTTGTCCAACTCCAAGAATAGGCCAGACCAAGGTTATAATCAAGTTATATTTTATGGATATGTTTGTCTGTGTTGTGTATTGCTTAATTAGTTGACAACTAAGCTTCAAGACATTATGCATTTGTATTTTACACAAAATTGTTTAATTCACTTTGCCGCTCTATTCTATTGGATATTCTATTTAAAGAACAGATCCTTTATTTTATGGATTACCGTCATTATTGTGGTTTCGACATCCTTATTTTACATATATGTTTCATCCCGATCCACATAAAAATTATATTTTTGGCATATCATTGAATATATTGTTCAGAACTTAATACTTTGGAAATACTGCTACGTACATTTTCAAACTTACCATCTTAATTACAGTCTTTGTATAAACTTTACTTTATTACTAAGCAGTTTAGGAATAATAGAGTATTTAACCTACTTTCAAGAAGGTAATGGATTCCTAAGTAGATTTTGTTTGGATTAGCTTAGGATCACAATAAAATAAATTTTCATTATTTTCGATATTTTAACTTAGCTTTTTAGTGAGAGCCTTGCTTAGTTGTCAATTGAACTATTCGAAAGATTATTACGACTATATATATGATTTAATCATATAATTAAATTAAATCTATTGCTTTCAAATAAACTCTACGAGTATTAGAGATAAGATTTCGAGTAACTACAGTGACCTCCTATTTTCAGATATTTCGATTATTATACTATACTTTTCTTTTACTGTTTTAGAACATCCACTTTCCACTTAAAATAAGAGAATATACAATTTCCAAGTTATTGCTAGCTACCCCTCCAAGATTCCTCGTATTTTCTCTATTAGGTCTATGGTCTGTAAACTGCCACGTCACTACATACGGAAAGACAAACGAATTATTCTTATTTGCTTTCAGTTTTGCACTGACTCAAAAATCTACTCAGAGAGAAAATCATACTTCTCTTTTCCTTTGTTTTCTATATACGTTACCTCTCCGTTATCGCCGGCGGGAGGCAAGAGAGTTGAGGCTGAATTTAGGTTTTACTACAAACTCATGACGTTGTAAATAGTGATGTGGTAATAGTTAAGATTGTGTACGAAATCTTCTATATTTATTGGTTAAAAACTTCGAGTCCGAACCATGAGAATAAGATATTTTATTTATATTTATTTTGCTAGTTGTTACCGATATGAACTATTTAATTAAAGTACAAAAATAGTCCAAAAATATCTGTAAACTTTACGACTAGGAGCAAATATATCCTCTTTATACTCGTGTTGTTACACAACTGAAGCACAAATATCCTTAATTACCCAATCGGCTAGCCACTAAAAATAATAAAATTTATTATTCGGCCCGTTTTTTGCTACGTGGATTTATTTACCAGCACCCCTACTTAATTTACTTACCAATTATTAACCCCTTTCCTCTGCTTGTTTCTCCCCCACAAAATCAAAAGGCCCTTTATCATTTTTCCCAATTTCAGCTCGAAGGGATCATTATCTCTTCTCTTCGAAAATAATTTTAGGCAGAGTTTAATTTCCTGCCTTCTTGGTCAGTTCTCTATCTTTATACTACTAAAAATAATGTCTGGAGGTTCTATTGTCTCTTTTGGGTCAAGGAGGACTTGTTCGTGTGGTGATGTTGCTACACATTTGATGGCTTGGACTTCCTTCAATGTTGTGAGACGATTCTTCAAGTGCACGAAATCGGATGTAAGTTATACTTTTTTAATGTTATTTATGTCCTTTTTCGATTCTTTTGCTCTAGTATGACGAATAATTTTGATAATTGTTTTATAATTTTTGGACACAGAGAAAAATGTGCTTATTGGAAATGAGAGGATAATGAGGTTCCACAAAGAAAAAAAGATTGGTTTAAACGTGAAAGAAATATTTTGCAGCGGAAGGTGATTGATCTTGAAAAATATGTGATAGTTAGAGGGACTGAAATGTTAAAGAAAAATGATGTTTTAAAGAAGGTGGGGGATCTTGAGAATTAGCTGGTAACTGAATGATAAATGATAAAGGGGCTTTTGATTTTGTGGTGAGAAACAAACGAGGGGAAGGGGTTAATAATTGGTAAGTAAATTAAGTAAGGGTGCGGGTAACTAAATCTCTGTGGCAAGAAAAGCGCTGAATAATAAGTTTAATTATTTTTAATGGCTAGCCGTTTGGGTAAGGTATTTGTGCTTCAATTGAGTAACGGCAAGGGTATGAAGAGGCCCAACTACTAACGAAGGGTATATTTGCTTCTAGCTCTAAAGTTTTTGGAATATTTTTGGACCATTTCCGTTTAAAGTACGACAAACTACATAAATGAGCTACTAATTTAGTAACATAATTCAGCTAGCATAGACCAATCGTTTTTATGTTGCACCACGTGATTAAAAATATTAATTCACCTTTTTATTATACTAGTAGTAGTAGAAATTAAGAAGCTAGTTTAATCTCATTAAAACTAAAAAATTTAAAGTTAAATAAATTTTCAAATTTGTGAAGTACTTATTAGATAATACTATTATATAATGATATCCAGCATAACGGAAAGTTTCAAAATTAAAAATTGTCATGTAAAATCTGAATAGAAAAGGCAAAGACTTCTTAACTAATAAACTATAATAAATGAAACAAAATCAGAAAAAATAAAATTAAAGCACACGTATTAGCCGCGTAAAATCAGAATAATGAAGCTTGGCTATCGGGGCTTCTCTTCCATACATAAGCTAAGTGTACAAGTAGACATCATATGTATAGAGGGGGAAAAAGAGGAAACACACGGGGGTATTATTATTTTTATCTCGCATCATATACTTTTGCGGTTAGTAAATGCAAATAGTTTTTGTCGGTCGGGGGCTAAAATTTATCTTTTTTTGGAAAAATGACATTGTATAGTCGCCTCAAAATAATAGCCGGAAAAATATATTTTTTGTATATTTCTTATATATATACACATTAGGTATGTTATATACAAAAATTATAAAATATTTATACACTTTTTCGGCTATCGAACGTAAATAATATCTAGCATAGGGTAAAGGTTAAAAAGAATTATTTGAGAGTGACTA
Source organism: Nicotiana knightiana (assembly GCA_005239525.1). Classification (NCBI taxonomy): domain Eukaryota; kingdom Viridiplantae; phylum Streptophyta; class Magnoliopsida; order Solanales; family Solanaceae; genus Nicotiana; species Nicotiana knightiana. The sequence continues at coordinate 28,814 of MDKJ01198649.1, read as the reverse complement.
TACACTATTATTTTTCCAAAAATATATACGTACGGTTTGAAATTAATGTTCAATTTTGTCCATTTTACTTTATTTCATATTTTTCCTTGTCATTAATGGAACTGCAACGTATAATAGCTAGTGCCAAGTGGACTCTACACGTTTAAAATAATTTTTCGAGAAAAATGTCCAAATTTAATTACTCTTCAATTTTTTATTATAATTCAAACATACTCTTCGGATGGAGCTCCGTTAAAATCAAGGGCAAAAACAAAAAAATATTCCTAAAACTACATATTTGATTATTTTCCCTAATCTCAGATAGGAAAAAAAATACATTATAATATACTTTCGTGTAAATGTGGGCTTACTTTCATGAATAGAAATTTCTCCGTAAATACCATCAAAATTTTCCCTATAAAAAACCAGTTAAAGTATTTCTCCTCCTCTAGCTCTCATTTTCCTCTTCTCCTTTCCTCTCCGATGGGGCTTTTTCCGGCCACATCCCCCTGACTTTTCATTTCTCTCCCTTTAATTGTTCCTTCCTATTCTCATAATACAGGCTGTTTTTACAAAGCCTAGTTGAATTTCTCCTTCTTCTTTACTCTTCAGTCTCCTGATAATATATATTTTCCAGCTACTTTTCTGGTACTATATATTCTAATGGCGGCTGTTTCACCAAATCCCAAATATACACAAAAGACAGCACTTCCACCCAAAAGGGGTAAGATCAAAGCTCAAATTTTTGAGAGTTTTGTCGAGACTGTAAGCTCTCTATTTCCCTTTAGAGGAGGTAATGGCACCGGTGGAGATGACTACTTTGACGGCAGCTCCACCTCCGCTTCCACCACTCCACCACCAACTCCTGCATCAGAGGGTAATTCCATCAAGTTCCTCTGAACTTGTTCATATATTTATTAGTATATCTTTTTTAGTTTGCGTGGCTTTTTCAGATGTAAGATAGGAAATAAAGAAAAGGCAAGAGTTCTGCTTGCTTTTGGAGTTGTGAGATTCTGTTTGTGTGAATTTTCTTTTGATTTTGTTTGGTTGTTTTAATATTCTCTCTATGTAATAATCTCTTTAGTTCTTAGATGGAGAGTATGAGAGACTTGTCAAGTTGGAATTTCTTTTAGATTTCCAGTTTCCAACTCCTCAATTATTACTTCTGTTGAGTGCAGACTTATTTATAGTGATTGAAACTTTGGTGTTTCTGTTTATATCCAAATAGTATATTCTCATCAACCGCTTTTCCCTTTTCCCTTTTCTCTGTTTGTGGGGTTTGTATTACTTTTGTTGCCAATTGTGTCCCTCCCCAGGGTGGGCATTTGTCGCTTCGATTCAGTTGGGATTATTATCGGTTCGACATATCGGTTATCGGTTTATAAATATATAAAACCGATAAAAAAATCAGTTATCGGTTAATTGGTTATCAACAGTTATCGATTCAATTATCGATTTACCCGATAAAATAATTCAATCTAGATCAAAACTTCTTCAAAAGCTCGCAACTGAAGATTTTTTTACTGTTTTAGTCCTTTAGATATAAGATGCCAAAATGTAGCTAATTAGGATTGGAACAACAAACAACAAATAACTACTACCATAGCGACATTAACTTGAATTAGCCAAAAACATATAATAATATATACTGATAACAATTAGTAGCAGCAGAATTCCATTCATTACCTCCACATATTACAATGGAATGTCAGCAACAAGTTGTGCCACTACACTGACTCTTTCTGTCCTACTCATGTTCAGTACCTTTTTAATACAAAATTATTTACAGTTACAATAATGAGAATTGGCAAGAAGAACGAGAGTATTCAACAGTGTTTCAAACTCCAAAAATTGTAGAAAACAGTACTAATAATCTAATACGTCAATAACAGTTATCCAAAATTAAGAAAGGAAAATAAAAATCATAAAATATGAGCACAAAATAAAGAATCTTTAACAGTCAAAAATCCCTATATGAAGATGAAGACTTTAAGGCAATGCACTGAAGAGTGCGGCTGAGAGGGAATATGAGACAATGAAGCCCTAGATATATGTATATACTTGAGGAGAAAGTCGTAATTGTATTAATTCTTATTGGGTTATCGGTTAATCCATTAACAAAATTGGCAAACCGAGGTCCGAACCGATAATCCAATAATGAAAAAATTCTAAATCGTTACCGAACAATTAATTCAATAACCCGATATCGATAATCCAATAAGATTTTTTCGTTTCGGCTATTGGTTTTACTTGATATATGTCCAGCCCTACTCCCCCCTGTTGGATTGATAAAAATAACACGTCAATTAAGTGCGATTACTGCAATAACATGATCTCCAATGATTTTATTTTATTTTATTGGTAAATTAAATAGGGTGAAGTTATTTTACAGTAGAAAACTTTATACCATATCTATGTTTTCCTACTTCAATTTCTAAAGCACTAGCATTAGCTAAAGGTCAAAGGGCGAGTAATTAAAATACATAATTATTAAATTCTGAGAGTTACGTTTACCAGATACTATATTAGGAAACAAAAAAAATAGTGCTGCTTGCCTTCTAACAGAAAAATAATGTAGGAGTAGAATAGTTTTGTAATATCTTATGATAATGGTTTTTAGAGTCAAATGTCAGCTGGTAGGGGGGAAGAACTTTTGTGGTGATATTTCTCGTCTTATTCAATCCTAAAAGTTGTTTTCTTAAACACCAATTGGTCCTTATTGGCTTGACCAAGTCTTTCATCCACCAGAAATATGGAACTTGGATTAAGATAAGATCAATTAGTTCTTCTGTCATTCCCTATCTGTGCTGACTCCAATTCTCTCACATCTCAGAGATGATGTATATTTGTTTTTTGGTTAGAGAATTAATGGTGTAATTGAATGGGAGATTTAATGGATTTAACTCAAGTCAATAGGTCTAGTTTCTTCATTCTTTGCCTTTTAGAGGTGAAAAACGTGGTAATGATCAAGACCACATCTCTTTTCTAACTCAAATTTGAAGATAAAGTAGACAAGACCAACGGAAAAAAAAAAGTGGGAAAAACAACAAGATCCTGTGATTTTTTTTAAAAAAAATTTAACTAGACATTGTTTGTAAGAGTACTCATATGAAGTTCATAATGTTATTTCCTACCCATAAATAGGTGGCGAAAGAAAAAAGTTTTAAGTGTAAAGTGCAAAGTAAAGTATTTAATGCTTGCATGTAATTTTAATTTTTGTTTCTCACAGCTGATATTTGATATTCCTATTGGAGTTCCGACTAACTTATATTCATTATATAAGGCTCATTAAAGGAGAAAAACATTGAGTGATTCCATTCTCACGTTTGAATACAAAACCTCATTGTTTGCCAAATATTCTAAAATCCTTATCGTCCTCATTGTGGCGGACAAAAAAATTTCATGACAAGGGCAACAAACGATGGAGAAAAAAAGATTCAATAAACGAAGCCAATCGACAGAACATATAGGTGCTCAATTAAGAATAACAACCTACAGTCAAACATTGATTTGGCACTTACATTATCTTTATACATAGAGATGAAACAAATAAGGTTAAAAAATAACGAAAAGGTTTTATACTCCTTAGAGGGTGAAAGCTCAAACAGTAGTTTACTATTGAAGTTGCTTAAACAACTATTGCACAATTGTTTAAGCAACTAATTAAACCAGTTATTCTAATTTAATTACTTACATGACCAAATATCTAAGTTGATATTGTGGGGCATCATATGATCTGTTTCCTTCAAATTTGGTGCCAAAAAAATAAAAACAAATTAAATGTAAATCCTGTAGTGTTACATTTAAAGAATTCCAAAAAGCCGCCTTAGCGTTGTCCATTTGTTCATGGTCCTACTATATCTTAACCAATTCCCGTTGGAGAATCTACGCATGTACTATTATTTAGGCTATTCTGTATAGCAATTTAATTATATATAAAAACGCATAAAACATAAATTGAATGCGACAAAATTAAGAGACAGAACTTTTGACTTTTGATTTTAGAGAGATATAAAGAGAGAGAGAACTTTTGATATTAGAGAGAGAGAGAACTTTTGATTTTTAAATTAAGTAGTAATTACTCAATTGCTCAATATGATTCTTTTTATTTTTCTCTAGTTGTGAATTGTGATGGATAAAGGAAAACTTAATAAGAATAAGCAAAGGATTGTGTACCTAGGGCTACTATTAGGAAATCTACTTTGAATTACAATAAGATTAGCCTTTAAACTGCATGTACACAAACGTATACCAAGCAATATTAAATTATATATATATATATATACACTATAATTAATAGACCTTTGGGACCGATGACTTCAAGTTTCTACTAAAAAATTTACTTTGAAGTAAAGTATTTTTTTATCAAAAGCGACTTACATGTAACATGATATTAATATTAATTTATTCTATAGTTATTAATGTTCATCACTACTAACATTAAATTTATGATTTGGTCGGCATGTAATAATCACTTTAATTGTCTCGTGAGAGACTTGATAGCCTCCTTCTTTGGAAGTCTTACTCTTCTTTTGCTTTCTTTTTCATATTTATATTATATCTTTCTTGGATTCTCTCTCTATATATATCTCAAACTCTTTGTATCCCTTTTCTATTACTATTTTTTTTTTTTTTTGGCTTCTTTCCAATTAATTGATTAATATTCTCTCTATTTCAATTGTTTAAATCTTTTCGGAATACGATAATCAAATTAACTATTTTTCAGGTTTAAATTTTACATACTTCTTTATACTTTTTAAAATAAAATTAAATATTTAAAAGTTACATAAAAAAATACTACAAATTATAATAATTAAAAATTAAAATATTTAAAAAATATTTACCGAAAAATAGATTTAAAAAAACCTCAGTTGATTCGCCAATGGTAATAAATTCATTCTTGTTGAACTACGTGGAGTAGGAGGCATGATAAGATTTCACTTTTACCTATTTTAGTCCTTGGTTTTGGATAATCAAAAAGCTTTTTGTTTTTTTCTTTTCTAATCTAGAAGTTTGGAGCAAAGTCTTACTTGTGTGAAACCCTTGGACTCCAAATGAAGTACATGCAATCTTAAAGGTGCTTTAAGCAATTAAATAAATTATTAAAAGCATTGATCACGTAAGCAAGAGGGAAACTGATGACGATAGTATAACTGAGGTGATGCTTCGTTTTAAATTATTTATTTTTTTTGTCGGTTTGTTTTCCTTAATAAAAAATGCAAAATACAAAATAATTAAATTGGTCTAGAATTAATAATGCAAGTGGATGAACTAGGCCAGTCAAATGAATTAGTAAAATATTCTGTTCACACGAAAATAGTAGTACTAGTGTATTTTAGTGGTGACTAGTTATTCCTAAGTTCAGGATAAGTGATGGTTATTCATTTTCTGTTTTTTACCTTTGAGACTACAGAGTTATAAATAAATTTACGAATAATAGGGCAGTAAATAGCTGGCTCCCATAATCCAAAGAAAGCAATTTTATATCTTAAAGGTAAAAATAGCTGGCTTCCAGTTTTTATAACAAGTAAAAGAAGGCAAATGCGCTGTTGTTGTGTCTAAATCATAAAAAATCTCGCAGGTGTTCGGACAATATAGAGTTAAAATTAAAAATATATATTGAAAACTAAAAAAAAAAAAAAAAAAAAAAAAAAAAAAAAAAGAGTATTTAGAAGTTTCGGTAACTATATACTTTCCCAAGAAAATGAAGAATGGGACTTTCCCCACTATTTATGTACAACACTCTATTTTCTTCTTTTAAAGAGTCCGTTTGGACATTAAAAAAATTTCATAATTTTTAAAATTAGTGTCTGGCCATAAAATTTTCAATTTTTAGTTGAAGATGATTTTTGAAAATTTTCAAAAATTTTAAAAATTCCAAAAAATTGTTTTAAATTTTTTTTACTCAAATCACTCACAAAACTTCAAAAATAACCCAAAATAATATTCATATACAAACACAACTCTAATTTTCAAATATCATTTTCACTTTAAAAAAATTTCACTTTTTATTTTAGAATTTTACAATTCTTATGTCCAAAGCTTTTCACATAAAAGGACGAAAAAACTTCAAAAAGGGTATTAAAAATGTTTCGTGGTGAAAACAAAAAGGTAGTATCAAAAATGTTTTGAATCAAGATCTCCACCAGTCAACATTAAAAAAAAAAGTTAAAACAATATGTTGGTTTTTCTTGCATCATGCTGATGTTTTCAAATTGATTTCTCTATGAAATGAAATAAAGAAAATCCGTAAAAAAGGACAGAGAATATTTAGCATCAAATCCGTGTAGGCGAGCAGTATGTCAAGTTTGGATCAGCAACTTCTGTTCTATTGTCACTTCTTCCATCGTTTTGTTTATGACAATTAGTACACTATTTAATTAATTTTGACACTGTGTTCTACTCTTTTAATTTGTTTAAATCCTAAGTATCTCATTTGGCACTATTATTTAGCAAAAGCTTAAAAATGTGAAATGTTTAATATTGAGAAAAGGTTCAAATATATTTCTAATATTTTGTGATTCGTCTCGCATATGTCCTTTACTTTCACTCCATAAGGAGGGGGGAGAGGAGTTTGCGGGGAGGCGAAATGTGCGACAAAATTAATAGTACGAGACACAAAGATAGATGCCCCGCAAATGTAAGTGTTTATCTTGAAAATGATAGTTACAATTATATTTGATTATATGGTTCTAAAAATACATGATCTATTTTAATACCGGTTGATTAAGCAGTAGATGCTGAATGTGAAGCGAGCAAATGAAATAAGAACAAAAAGAAACAAGATTATGCAAACCGAGCAGCGAAGAGATCGGTCTCGAGGGTGGTCGGTGAGGGCCTCGAGATAGAGCTTTAGAAGCTTGACAGTGGGCTATCGATAACGATATAACAGTGTTGAAAGCCTTAAGAGTGGCCTATTTATGATCAATAACAAGTAATAAACGAAGAATAACTCAAGAACACAATAAATGAGAATCAATAAATTAATGGAACAATTGTACAGAATGTTTGTAGTTAAAGGGCAGAGGATGTTCTTGTTCTTGTATATTGAGTATCATGTGTGTTACAAAGTGACAAGGGTCCCCTTTATATATGAGGAAAAATTCCAACATAGTACATACATAATTAATGCAAAGAGAGATGGTTGGTACAACCATTTAATGCCACGGTACATGCTTGTACTATTATGTGTATTTTGTCAGCTTTAACCACGTGCCCTTGGAAATTTTCCGCATTTCCACGATGGTCACCGATTTATACTGCACCGGGGTCGAGCACAATGAGAGCCTTCGATATGCTTCCTCGAGGGATACACCTCGGTATCGATTAATGAATTCCGCTTCGGGCTCCTCGGGGTCAGTCATGGGATGCCATAACAGTCCCAAAATCGGGTGTCGTACATGCCAGCCCTAAGGTCTTATGGCTATGAGTCGACTTTCAAGGACAGTGCCCGAGCCAGAGTTTTATATTGCCTCATGGAGGGCTTATGCTGTTTGGTGTTGCCTCGTGGAGGGCTTATGAGTTCGAAGTTGCCGGCCCTGAGGTCTTACAGCTTCGAGTTAGACAGCTTGATGAGCCGACATTCGGGGGCAGTCCCCGAGCTGGAGTTGGTATTGCCTCATGGAGGGCATATGTGCTTGAAGTTGCCGGCCCTGAGGTCTTATGGCTTCGAGTTTTTGATGAATCGATAGGATGACTGTCGAAGACAGTTCCCGAGTGGTCGGTGACTTTTGGGCCCTGGGCCGCTTCTTGTAAAAATAAATAGACTTTTCTGACACGCGAAGTGTTTTGATGATGAAAAATTCTTCTCTGATACTTGGTACAAGTATACATGTTTTTACAATCGAGGGTCCGATTTTTCTATGTGGACACAGTTCATTTGACTGTTTGGTTCAGCACATCATTCTCCTGTCGAGACCCTCTTTGGCATATTTCTGTGATCTCCCCGGGGGGATGCCCCCCAGTATTTGAGGTTGATCGGAGAGAAACCTTGAATACTTGGTGAGTTCTTCTTAGGTAGCATATGGGTGTTGCCTCGTTAAAAACCTCGTCGGTAAAACCCATTTGGGATAAAATCCGACGTGAGTGAAAAAGGGCGCAACGCATGCTTTAAAACATAAGGCCTTCGAGCTGGAGGGTTCTCCGAATTGAGCACCTGCACATAGGTTAGTGTAAAACATGAAGGAAAGAGGGAGAGGGTTGTACCTTAACTGTGGTGGCGTTCAAACCTCAATATGCTTTTAGTTACTCGTTCCAAGGACGCGGTACGGTCCTTTAATCGTTCATCGAGGATGCAGCTTGTGATCGCTCGCCATGTTGAATCCATTGAGGACACGAGAGGCGGGCACGATCTGGTCGAGCAGACCGAGTTGCTCTACCACCCTTGACCGAATTATGTTGGTCGAGCTACCTGGATCCACAAGCACACGTTTAATTTGAAATTTACTTCAAAGAAAAGAAATTACCAGTGCGTCATTGTGAGGTTGAGACAAGGCCTCGATGTCCTCTTCACTGAATGAAAGGGCATCTTCGGGCATATGGCTCCGAGTTCGCTTTTCTCTGGTGATGGATACTTTTGTTCGTTCGAAAATGGGTCCCTAGGGGACGTCGACTCCTCCGTTAATCATGTAGATAACATGTTGTGGCTCTTCTGTTTCATTTTTTCCTGTTTGCCTTTCTTTCCCAGAACTGATTTTTGGATCGATCACTGAGAAACTCTCGAAGGTGCCCTTTGCTAATCAGTCGGGCCACCTCTTCTCGGAGCTATCTGCAGTCCTCGGTCCTATGTGCGTGCTTCTCGTGAAATTTGCATATCAGGTTGGGATTCCTTTGAGAAGGATATGATAGCACGGGTCATGTCCACCTGGTTTATTTGATTTTACCTATGACCGATACTATATCAGAAACATCAATGTTGAAATTGTACTTAGATAACCGGGGTGCTTCTATCAGCCTTGCATGCCTGTCGAACCTCGCTTTGTTTACAAGTCCCCGAGGATTTAGGCCTCGGTCCATCCTTTGATCACTTCGAGATATGTTGTGCCTTGGGATATTTCTTTGATTCTCTACGTATGGTTGATACCTTTCTTTGTTCAGTCTTGGCTCTCTTTCTGGAAGTCTTGATTCCTTTGCTAAGACTCTTCTAGGATATACCGAGCCTGATGTGTCTTCCAATTGGTCGTCCTCGACTCTGATCTTCGATTGATACCTGTTGTGTACATCCGCCAAACCACGCGGGGTACTCGATTAAGTTTTGCTTCAGCTGCTTCGAAGCTATTGAGTTCCGCTTATTTAAGCCCTGAGTCAAGGCTTGCACCGCCCAGTCGTCGGAGACCGGTGGTAGTTCCATTCGTTCCAGTTGAAAGCAGGATACGAACTCCCTCAACATCTGGTTCTCTCTTTGTTTGATTTTGAAGACATCAGACTTCCTTGTAGCCACCTTGATGGCACCAACATGTGCCTTTACAAAGGAGTCCGCCATCATGGCAAATGAATCTATCGAGTTGGGGGGCAGGTTATGATACAACATCATGGCCCCTTTGGATAGTGTTTCTCCAAATTTCTTCAATAGAATTGATTCAATCTCGTCATCTCTTAGGTCGTTCCCTTTCACAGCACAAGTGTAGGCAATAATGTGCTCATTAGGGTCCGAGGTCCCGTTGTATTTCGAGTGATCGGGCATTCTGAATTTCTTCGGGATGGGCTTCGGAGCCGCACTGGATGGGAATGGCTTTTGCATGAACTTCTTTGAATCTACACCCTTAAGAATCGGAGGTGCGCCCGGGATCTGGTCGACTCTTGAGTTATAGGTCTCCACCTTTTTGTCGTTGGCTTCTATCTTCTTTTCGCCTGACTCAATCCTTTTTGTGAGGTCCTCGAGAATCTTCACAATAGAGGGGTCAGCTTCTGACCCGTTGTTTCTCGACCTCTCTGGTGCCTGTTCACCTCGATGAGCCGTTTCCGGTGACGTTGTGCTTGGAGTTTTTTTATGGCTTTGCAGTCGAGCAATGGCCACTTGTTGTGCTTGCAACATCTCAAAAATGACGTGAAGGCTAACTTCTCTCTCCCTATGAGCAGGGGCTCTCTGTGCCTCACGCTGGTCTCCTTCGCGTATACTTCCGTCTGTATGAGAGATTATATCGACATGCTGAGCGTTGCGCGAACCTTCATCAACGGGTATTTGCACTGGTGCCTCTTCAGGGTATTGCGGTGGTACACCGGTACCTGAAGCAGCTACGCCGTTCTCTCCATGATCCTCAGAGTCGTTGTTTTCATGTGCGTTCACTGAGTTAGAAATTTTTTGACCTGAAATTGGAGATTCTGGGACAAGAAAAAGTGTAAGGAATAACTTGTGTTTTTAGAAAACCAGCACTAAAACAATCATTATTATTTTTAGCCCACGGTAAACTGTTTACCTTGAAAATGGTAATTATAATTATATTTGATTATGTAGTTCTAAAAATACGTGATCTATTTTATACTGGTTAATTAGGCATTGGATGTTGAATGTGAAGCAAGGAAACAAAATATGAACAAAAGGAAACAAGATTATGCAAACCGAGCAGCAGAGAGATCGGTCTCGAGGGTGGTCGGTGAGGGCCTCGAGGTGGAGCTTTAGAAGCTTGACAGTGGGATATGGATAACGATATAACAGTGTTGAAGTCCTTAAGAGTGGCCTATTTATGATCAATAACAAGTAATAAACGAAGAATAACTCAAGAACACAATAAATGAGAAGCAATAAATTAATGGAGCAATTATAGAGAATGTTTGTAGTTAAAGGGAAGAGGATGTTCTTGTTCTTGTATATTGAGTGTCATGTGTGTTACAATGTGACAAGGGTCCCCTTTATATATGAAGGGAAATCCCAACATAGTACATATGTAATTAATGCAAAGAGAGATGGCTTGTACATCCATTTAATGCCACGGTATGGGCTTGTACTATATGTATATTTTGTCAGCTTTAACCACATGCCATTAGAAATTTTCCGCCTTTCCACGATAGTCACCGATTTATACTGCACCGGGGTCGAGCACAATGAGAGCCTTCGATGTGCTTCCTCGAGGGATATATCTCGGTATCGATCAATGAATTCTGCTTCGGGCTCCTCGGGATCAGTCATGGGATTCCATAACGGTGTGCCCGATTTTGGCCGTACACAATAAGACAAATTAAATATTTTAGAGATAAATTTAAACGTTTTTCATGTATTTCGTCTCGCTAACATATAAGGGGTATTTTTGCATTAAATTTGTGACGTGGGGAACAATGGTGATCCAAAAGTATAACGGATGACATAAATAATCCTTTTCGCATAGTAGAAGCTATTTTTGGACCCTTTCCCAATAAATAAATCGGATCATGCATGTTTTTCATTTATTTGTTTGGGGTTACAAGAATGCCCATTAAGAATCAATGATTTTATCCCACAAGGTTTGGCTTAATGGTTCGGTGAGTAATTTTTCACATGGGAGACTTGAGATCGATTTTTCTCACCAGCAGCCACTTTCTAGAGCTCGGCGCACCGGGCTTATTCAGTGTGGTTTACATCTCCTGTGTGATTTTCTAGCTATTGCACTGTGAACATGTTATCCAACGTGCATCCGAAATATAACGGCCGCAAATTTCCCTAGAAGTTCTCCAAAAAGAAAAGGAATCAATAATTTTAGTCGCAACATGTCAAATTTCTTTGTCATATTTCGAACACCAGTGTCCATTAATGGTTGGTTCAAAATAATTCTTTGAATATATTTTAGTATTTTTGGTCCTTCAAATTTAACCCCTATATTATAAGTATGAATATCAAGAATGTGAAAGATAAAAGTAACTCTATACTATTATTGGACTTTTATGCCCTTAAAAGTTATTTTAATAGTATCTTCAATATTAATAACAAAAGTTAGTTTTGTAACTGACTTGGGGATTATCAACGAATTTAGTAATGTCACGACCCAAAATCCCTCCGAAGAAGTCGTGATGGCACCTAGTCTCTAAACTAGGTAAGCCTAACACATACCGAAAAAGATAACAAATTCTTCAAACATATGTTGAACATGAACCAGAAAATTCTAAATAAACCGATAGTCTCAGCATGATACAATCCAAAACTGGTAGTACAAGTCATAAGCCTTTTTAGGATTATATTTAAATAATGAATACATCATTGTTCTGGAATAGGAAGAAACAATGAAAATAAATACAATAGAAGGTGACTTCGGAACCTGCGAACTCCCGCAGGTGTACCTTGAAGTCTTCAGCCACATCAAGCATAAGTCTCAAAACCGACTCGATCTGAAGTACCTGGTTCTGCACACAAAAAAATATACAGAAGCATAGCATGAGTACACCACGGTGGTACCAGATAAATATCAAGCCTAACCTCGGTAGAGTAGTGACGAGGCCAGGTCAAGACACTCATTGAACATCTATACCTGTGCAGGATATGACATAAAGCTAACAAGGAAGGAATATCAAAGAAAATGTCAATAACAGAAGAAAAAAAACCAAGATACAAACAATAGTAACGATAAGGGAAACACGAATGGCAACGAGAAATAACCAAATAATTAGCCAGCAACAGAGTTGGGCACGAAGGAATTGTAAATGTGCTCAAGTAGAGAAAACGATGCCAATTCAACTCAACCAATCAAATCATTTCTAATACACAATTTCAACAATCCCACTTCTCGTAATCTCCCATCATAAGTCACAATTACAAACCTTCAACACACATGGCATCTTGTGCCCACATCCTTTCATCTCACTTTGCATGGAAAAATTCACGTGCTACTCGGTACATAATATCCGTATCAAATGCTAATTAAGATGTTCAAGAGATTTTATGTATATATCATAAAGTAAAACTACAGTTTCTAGACCAAGTAGGAAATCAATGAGAAAGATGAGTTCGTTTTAGAAATCGTCTGGGTGAAGAAAATAATATTTTTTAATGAAATACAACATCTAATAAGCTATTGAATTTTATATAGAATTTATTAATTAGAAAAATAATAACAATCCCTTTTTTTAAGTAAATAAAAACCTCCAACGGGTTAAGGAGATTAAGTTGAGAAATCAATTAAAATAAAATATGACAACTATTTGAAATGGTAAATATTGGAATATACGACGAGTTTTAACTTAAAAGTCATACAAGGCATCATGATATTGATTCTTTTATTTAAAATCACTATATTACTGACACACTCAGCAGGACAGGGTAATGACTCAACGTAGTAAATTCACCTTCAAAATCAATTTACCATAATAATAGTATTAGAAAAGAACTCAAAAAAAAGGTAAGGCGATAAGTCAATAGTAATAACTCGATCCTCGGAAAAACAATGAAGAACCAGAAATACAAATTCTCAGAGTGTCATACGAAAGAACCGAAGTCAATGCAACAAACAGGGAATACAAACACAAAATATGTTGCGGCGTGCAACCCGATCCCACCATATAATAACAATATCAAAATTCACTATTCCATCATATAAATTCACCCTAATTTCACATGTTGCGGCGTGCAACCTGATCCCACCATACAATATTAATATCATGACAATAACAAAGTATGTTGTGGTGCACAACCCGATCCCACCATATAATACCAATATCATAATTCACCCTTATTTCACCATAACAGTCCATCCTTATTTCACATGTTGCGACGTGCAACCCGATTTCACCGTACAATAACAATGTCACAATATAATATTCTCCATTATTTCACCACCTCCCTTATTTCACATGTTGCAGCATGCAACCCGATCCCCCTTACCATGATTTAAATCAACAACAACAATTCAATAACTCCATTTACAAGAATTTCTACAATCAAGGATATCAGTATACAACAACAAAGGAACCACATATAACCTGGAGGAACACAACAAACTTTACAAAACGACAGGGCAGATAAGGTACCTGATAACTTATTATGCAATCACAACAATTAGGACATGTAGCAGGAAGAAACTCAACAATTAAGCGGTAACAAGACAATAAGGAAAGAAATAACTTCAACTAAGGCATAAAAGGCCAACGAGAAGTAAAGTAGGTGCTATTGTAAGAGTAGAGTAACAACGAGATACCACATGTTATGACAATTCAATTAAAGGTATTGAAAAACACTAGACAATATAAACTTGTGCCATATATAAACCGTGTACCCACTCGTCACCTTGCATACACGGCTTTCACATAACAAGATAGCACAATTAACTCAATTCCTAAGGAGTTGCCCCCCCCCCTCCCCCCCACACACAAAGTTAGGCAAGACACTTACCTCAATTAGGCCAAATCAATACTCAAATTAGCTTTTTGTTACAAATTCACCTCCGCTCAGCTCAATCTAGCCAAAGATGACTTAAATACATTAAACAATGCAAGAGAAAATAATTTTAATTAACAAAGTTATGATCCTTATATAATTTGCATAAAGTAAACAAAAGTCAACCCCCGGACCCGCACTTCAGAATTCGATGAAATTTACAAACCCGAACATTTATTCCGATATAAATTCAACCATACTAAAATTATCAAATTCCAATGTCAATTCATCCCTCAAATCATCATTTTACATTTTGAAAGATTTTACAAATTTTTCCCAAATTCTCAACTTAATTCACTAATTAAATGATGAAAATGGCAATGGATTCATGAAATATGATAAGATTTGGGTAGAGAACACTTACTCCAATTATTTTCTTGAAAACCCCACAAAAATCTCCCAATGTCGAGGTCTACAACTCCCAAAATGATAAAAATGGCTAACCCTCGAAATGAAGTTCTTATATTCTGCCCAGATGTTAATGCATCGCGATCCCGGAACAACACTCACGACTGCGAAGAAGAAAAATGAAGGCTGCCAAAATCATTATACGTGGAAGCTAAAACGAGCTCGCGAACGCGGTGAACACAAACCCAGACCTTTCGCGAACGCGTCTGTGCACTTGTGAACGCGAAGTGAAATCGCCTGATGCCCCAAATCTGCCTTAACTCTACACGACCACAGACCTGTGAGAACGAACGCGAAGGCAAAGATCTTACAACCTTCACGAACACGAGCATCCCTTCATGAACACGAAGGGAAAAATGTTGCCTGCCTCTAAATACACTAGGCTAACACAATTCATCACGAACGCGATGAAGAACACCACACACCAACAAAATCAATAGTCCAAAATAGGAGGAATTGGCCCGTAGCCTATCTGAAACACACCCGAGGCCCTCGGTACCCCGTCTAAACACACAAATATGTTCCATAACATAACACGAACTCTCTTGGAGTCTCAAATAACATCAAATAATTTCAAAATTACGAATTACACCATGAATCGAACTCATGAACTTTCAAATCCTCCAACTTCTACAACTTGCGCCGAAACCTACCAGATCAATCCGGAATGCCGTCAAATTTTGCAGACAAGTCCCAAATGACATAACAGAGCTGTTATAACTCTCAAAATCGTATTCCAACCCGATAACACCAAAGTCAACTCTTGGTCAAACCTCTCAACCTCCCAAAACTTCAACTTTCCATTTTTTGCCAAAATGCTTCAAATTAACCTACTGACCTCCAAATCTGGATGTATATCCAAGTCCAAAATCACCATCTGAACCTATTGGAACCATCAAAACTCCAATCTGAGGTCAAATAATCAAAAGGCAAACCTTGGTCAATTCTTCCAACTTCGAGCTTGTAATGACCCAGCCGGTCGTTCCGAGAGTTATATCCATGTTTCCCCCATTTCTCCTTCCTTATGAGTTGTTTGGATACATTATGTAGCATCGGGTTTATTGGTTCATGTTTTGGAGTGAGATGAGACACTTAGTCTCTTATTTAGGAGTTTGAGTTGTAAAGTTAACCAGATGTTGACTTATGAGCAAACAGTTTCGGATTTGAATTTTTATGGGTTTTTAGCTCCGTTAGGTGATTTTAGACTCAGGAGCATGTTCGGAATGTTAATTGGAGGTCCATGGTAGAATTAAGCTTAAATTGGCGAAATTAGAAATTTGGCGATTTTCGGTCAGTAGTGGAGAATTCGATATCGGGGTCGGAATAGAATTCTGGAAGTTGGAATAGATTCGTAATGTCATATTTGACTTGTGTGCAAAACTTGAGGGTATTCAGACACGGTTTGGATGGTTTCGGCGTCATCTGTGGAATTTAGGAGTTTTAAGTTCTTAGGCTTGAATCCGAGCTTGATTTGATGCTTTGGTATTGTTTCGAGCAAATTGTAGGTTTGGATAAGTTTGAATGATGTTATGGGATGCGTTGGTATGGTTGGTTGAGGTCCCGAGGGACTCTGGTGTGTTTCAGATGGTTAGCGGGTGAGTCTAGCTGTTGGAAAAGCTGCTGATGTCGCTGGTGTTTGGTTTCTGAAGTTGGGGATTGCGGGCAACACTGAATTTACACGGATAGTGGAAGGATTTCGTGGAGGCGGCAGGATTCCGCGGTCAGCGGTGGAGGCTTGCACGGACAGCGGAAGATTGGTTACGACCATAGGAGCTGGAGACTTTCGCGACCGTGGTTGGAATTATGCGGACCGTGGAGAGGCGTGCGCGCCAGCGATGGAATTTGGCAGTCAGCGAAGTGAGGATCCGAGGGTCGCACTATAAATATGAGTTTTAGAGTCTTATTTTATATTTTGAACTAAGGAGCTCAGTTTGTGACGATTTTTTGAAGGTTTTTTAAGAAATTCATTGGGGTAAGTGATCCTAACTTGGATTTGTCTATTATACACGAATATATCACTGATTTCATGATTTGATTAGTACTTTGGGGTGGAAATTTGGGAAAAATTATAGAAATTTCATAAAATAGATTTTTGAGAGTTGAATGTCGATTCGAAGTCGGATTTTGATAAATTTGGTATGGTTGAACTCGGAGTGAATGAGTTTCCTAGTTTTATAATTTTTGTCGGGTTTCAAGACGTGGGCCCGAGGGTCGGGTTTGACCGAATTCGGGATTTTTGGTCTAATTTGATAATTTTCATGTGGGCTTCATTCCTTTAGCGGATATTGATGATAATATGCTCTTTTTGGATAGATTTTGGAGCATTTGGAGTCCGAGTCGAGAGGCAAGGGCATCGCGGGCTAGAGTTTTATCCGGTTTGAGGTAAGTAACCATTGTAAATCTAGTCGTGAGGGTATGAAACCCCAGATTTTGTATCATTTTACTATACTGAGGTGACACACATGTTAGGTCACGGGCGTGTGGGCGAGCACCGTTGGGGATTGTGACTTGGTCAGTCCTGTAGCAACTGTAGAGTTGCCTATTTTGTTTGAAATTGTATAATAGCCATGTGTTTCAGAAAGAATTCTTATAACTTGGGTTGAATGCCATGTTTAGGGCCTTGTGCTAGTACTGTTTGGACCCTCAAGGGCATTTTATTACTATCCTCTCACTGTTTTGATCTGAAATCCACACTCAGTCATGATTCTACCTATTCACTATATAATTTAGTTTCATTACTCCATTTTGATGCATATAAATGTTATTTTGGGCTAAGTTCCGTGATTTTTACTAAATTGCCCGAGTGACTTGAGAGGTTTATGATTAAGTGAAGTTGAGGGCCTGATTTGTCAGGATATTAAATGGGATCGGGATGCATGCTGCAGCGTGTTAATTATAGGCCGAGGGCCTAAGTGATTTGATGCCATAATTTGTCTTGATATAGCCCTTGGGCTGAAGGAGCCCCTCCGGAGTCTGTACACACCCCAGTGAGCGCAGGTACCTACTGAGCGCGAGTGCTGAGTGATTGGGAGGCATGATTGATGGTGAGGTATGCCCGAGGCGCTATTCATGAGTGACTGTGAGGCTTGCTCGAGGGGATGTTATGAGCGATATTTTGCCCGAGGGGTTTTCTATAACTTCATTATTTTCACTTAATTTTTTAATTGAGCCTCTATTGAAACTGTTGAAAAGTATCTACAAATGTTTTCTATCGAAACTGGATTTTTACGAGATATTTTAAATCAAACATAGAATTGTAAGTATGTTGTTTCCCTGAGATTTCATATTATGACCCCTATGTGTTTTTACTGCTCGTCACTGCTACTCAACCTTTATTTATGGTTGTTACTTACTGAGTTGGCATACTCACGTTACTCTCTGCACCTTGTGTGCAGATCCAGGTGTTACTAGACGTTCGAGCGAGTTTTGATTCATCCACCGCGGATCTTTGGAGTTGGCAAGGTAGCTGCATGGAGGTCGCAACCTGGCTCTTCTCCCTCCTATCTTCCTATAGTTATTTTTATTAGATATTCCAGACTGTATTAGTCATAACATTATCAGACTTGTATCGTAGATGCTCATGACTAGTGACACCTAGTGTCGGGCTGTATTTTCCGCATATTTTTTCATTTTTTTGGGCTTTCTTCCGAAAGGTTCATGATTAAATAGTTTGAAATTAGATTTTTGAAATGAAATATTGCGTATTTTGGTAAATGAGTCGACTAGCCTAGTACTATGATAGGCGCAATCACGACTTGGTAGTTTGGGTCGTGACAAGTTAGTATCAGAGCCTAGGTTACATAGGTCTCACAAGTCATGAGTAGGTTTAGTAGAGTCTTGCGGTTCGGTACAGAGACGCCTGTATTTTATCTTCGAGAGGCTGCAGAACCCTTAAGAAAAATCTCGCATTCTTGAATTCTTGTCGTGCGAACCCATTATTTCTAGTAACTAAACTTCTATTGTTTCATTCTCTCACAGATGGTGAGGACACGTACCACCTGACAGGGTGAAAAGCCACCAGTTGGGCCCGTGAGAGGCCGAGGCCGCAGTCGAGGCTGAGGTAGGGGTAGGGGTACCTCCCGCACAGCAGTCGGGGTTTTTCCTGTGGACCCTCCTATTGTTCCAGATCAGCTCCCAAATGCAGATGCTCCAGCGGGACCAGCTCAGGCACCTCTTGTGCCTATTGTGATTCTTGGCCTTGAGGAGACCTTGGCACAGATTCTATTAGTATGCAGTGGCCTGGCTCAGAAGGTCTCAGTTACTACGGCCGTAGCTACTTAACAGGCCAAGGGAGGCACTCAGACTCCTGTCGCTCGCACACCGGAGCAGGTCGTTCAGCGATTTCAGACACTAGGGGCACCACCATCCTAGCCGCTTACCCCTACTCAGGATTATGTGGTTCCAGTCATGCCTGATGACGAGCAGCGTAGGTTGGAGAGGTTTGGTAGACTTCAGCCTCCGGCTTTCAGCGGTGCAGAGGGCGAGGATGCCCAGGGTTTCTTGGACAAGTGTTAGAGGATTCTCCGTACAACGGGTATTTTGGAGACCAGTGGGGTCTCGTTTACTAACTCCCAGTTCTTGGGAGCTGCCTTTACTTGGTGGGAGGATTATGAGAGGCGTAGGCCTGTTGGTGCAGCTCCCCTTACCTGGCAACAGTTCTCCACTCTCTTTCTGGAGAAGTATGTGCCACAGTCCCGCAGGGAGGAGCTGCGCAGGCAGTTCGAGCATTTGCGTAAGGATGATATGACTGTGACGTAGTATGAGATGAGATTTTTAGAGCTAGCCCGTCATGCTATTTGGATGGTTCCTACGGACAGGGAGAGGGTCAGGAGGTTCGTGGATGACCTCTCATATCAGCTTCGGATTCTTATGAGCAGAGAGAGGGTGTCTGGTGCTACTTTTGAGGAGGTGGTTGACATCGCCCGGGATATTGAGTCGGTTCGTCGCTAGGAGAGAGTTGAGAGGGAGGCCAAGAGGCCTCGGGGATCTGGTAGTTATGGTGGTGTTCCTTCTAGAGGTCATTTTCAGCACGACAGAGGCCATCCATTCAGGCCTGCTCAGTCAGCACGCCCAGGTCACCATGGTGCATTATCAGTGCATGGTTCCCACAGTACTCGTCAGAGCCACTCATCATTCGCTGCCCTCCCAGCACAGAGTTCATACCGTGCTCCATCAGCCCAGGGCTCCTTTATGCCAGGTTCTTTTGCCAGTTATCCTAGTGCTCGGGGTTCCTTTCAGTCCCCGACACCAGCCCCAGGGAGTTGTTTCGAGTGTAGAGAGTTTGGGCATATGTAGAGGTAGTGTCCTCGTCGTCATAGGGGTCCATCCCAGCATAGGAGTCAGCCCTCAATTTCAACTCCAGTTACTTTACCACCTGCCCAACCAGCTAGGGGTGGGGGTGGCGGTGAGGCAGCTAGAGGCCGCCCTAGAGGGGGAGATCGATCAGGTGGTGGTCAGGCCCATTTCTATACACTCCCAGCCAGCCCAGATGTTATGGCTTCAGATGCTGTGATTACAGGTATTGTTTCAGTCTGTCATCGAGATGCCTCAGTCTTATTTGACCCTGGTTCCACATATTCATATGTTTTATCATATTTTGCTCATTTTCTAGACATGTCCCGTGAGTCTTTAGTTACATATGTTCATGTGTCTACTCCTGTGGGCGATACTATTATTGCAGACCGTGTGTATCAGTCATGTGTGGTATCTATTGGGGTCTGGACACCCGACTGGATTTATTATTGCTCAATATGGTTGACTTCGATGTGATATTGGGAATGGATTGTTATCCCCATGTCATGTTGTTCTAGATTTTCAAGCTAAGACCGTGACCTTAGCGATGTCGGGGTTTCCGAGGGTTGCGTGGAGTGGTTTCATAGATTATTTTCCTAGTAGGGTGATTTCATACTTGAAGGCTCAGCGTATGGTTGAGAAGGTTGCCTATCTTATTTGGCTTTTGTGAGGGATGTTAGTTCAAAGACTCCTACTATTGATTATGTCCCCATGGTCCGTGATTTTCCGGATGTATTTCCTGCAGACCTGTCGGGCATGCCGCCTGACAGGGACATTAACTTTGGTATTTATTTGGTGCCAGGCACCCATCCTATTTCTATGTCACCGTATCGTATGGAACCGGAGAAGTTGAAGGAACTGAAAGAGCAGCTTCAGGAACTCCTAGATTGTCACGACCCGATTTCGGAGTCGTGATGGCGCATGTCGTGGAACCAGGCAAGCCGCCCTTTTTATCTAAGCTAAATTCAATTTCTAGTAAAAATTCAATTTTTAAACGAATTTATTGATAATACTAAGAGTCTAAAGTTTAAAAACAATATTTGAAACAAAACTAAATTTTCCAACCCCGGATCTAGTGTCACTCAGTCATGAGCTGCTATAAAAAAAATAAAGAATGAAGAAATAGACAACATAGTCTCAAAATAAGTGCAACAGTTGGAATAAGGAAGAGAAGACGAGGTCGCGATCGCCGGATGCTACCTCGAAAACTCTAATGAAACTCTGACAGCTTCTCAATATCCACTACCGGTTCCCGGTGTACCTGGATCTACAATCTTAATCAACTCCTCTAGAAGACCACAACAGAACCGTACCATGTGTGCCTAAAACCAACGA
This sequence comes from Nicotiana knightiana, assembly GCA_005239525.1. NCBI lineage: Eukaryota > Viridiplantae > Streptophyta > Magnoliopsida > Solanales > Solanaceae > Nicotiana > Nicotiana knightiana. The sequence goes on along the minus strand of MDKJ01198649.1, from coordinate 7,465 downwards.
ATCGCCGCTCCCCGAAGCAGGGACGGGTAACCCCTAGATCATGCCGGAGCCCAGACAAACCCAATAGCCATTAACTGACACCCTCACAATAGTTCTACGGAGTCAAACAGTCTGATTCGGTGCAAAACAACTACATCAAGTCATACCTAAAAGTATCATCATCTATCTGATCAAACTACGTCGAAACCGACCATACTCAGAAATGGCATATCCACCCGGGTCTCCAGACCCCCAATAGGTACCACACACAACTGACACACGTGGTCCGTAACAACAACATCACCCACAAGGGCGAGCACATGAACAGATGTAACAAAAGATTCACAGGGCGTATCTAGAGAATGGGCTAAAATATGATGAACATGTGAATATGAAAAAACGAAATCAATTAAAAAAACTTAAGCTCTCGTGACAGACTGAAACAATACCTGGGATCACGGCATCAGAAGCCATCTCATCCGGTCTGGCTAAAAATGTATAAAATTGGGCCTGATCACCACCAGATCGACCTACCTCTAGGGCGACCCCTACCTACTTGACCCCCATCTCTAGCTGCCTGGGCAGGCAGTGCAACTACTGAGTCTGAAACCGCGGGCTGACTCCTCTTCTGATAAGTACCTCTCGCAAGACGAGGACAAAACCTCTTAATATGGCCCACATCTCCACACTCAAAGCAACCTCTCTCGGAGAATGGCATTGGGGACTGAAGGGAACCCCTAGGATAACCACTGGAAGAACCAGGCATAGATGAACTCTGAACTGATGGTGCCCAAGATGAACTCTGAGCTGGTAGGGTACTGAAATATGGGTGCACCTGATGCGAACTATGAGGATCATGACCAACTGATCCACCACAATAACCGGAGCGACCTGGCTGAGCCTAACTGAATGGACGACCTCTGCCAGGCTGAGGCTACCCCCTGAAGGAAACCCACCAAAACTCCCAGATCCTCAAGACCTTTTGGCCTCCCTCTCGATCCGCTCTGCGGCGAACCGACTCAATCTCTCTGGCAATGTCAACCACCTCCTCAAAAAAAGTGCCAAATACCCTCTCCTTAGTCAGAAAAATCCGAAGATGATAAGTGAGGCCATCAACGAACCTCCTGATTATCTCTCTATCCATAGGAACTAGCCAGATAGTATGACGGGCCAACTCGAAGAACCTCATCTCATATTGCGTCATGGTCATGTCCTCCTGGCGCAATTGCTTGAACTCCCTACGCAGCTCCTCACTATGGGACTCCGGTATATACTTCTCGAGGAATAGAATGGAGAACTGACGCTAGGTAAGGGGTGCTGCATCAGCAGGTCTATGACTATCATAGGCCTCCCACCAAGCGAGTGCAGCTCCTGCGAACTGGAAGGTAGTAAATGGGACCCCACTAGCCTCCAGTATCCCTGCTGTGCAAAGGATCCTCTAACACTTGTCCAAAAATTCCTGGGTGTCCTCGCCCTCAGTACCACTAAAAATCGGAGGGTGGAGTCTACTAAACCTCTCTAACATGCGCTGCTCGTCATCTGCCAAAGCTGGGACCACAAAATCTTGGGCTGGGGCAACCGGCTGCACTAGAACTGTCCCCGGTGTTTGAAGCCCCTGAGTAACCTGCTCAGGTGTCCGGGCAGTTGGAGTCTGAGTGCCTCCCCCGGCCTGAGAATTAGCGACAGTAGTAGACATGGCGATTGCCTGTGCAAGACTGGTGTACACGGTCAGAAACTGAGCAAGGGTCTCCTCTGAAGACCCGGAATCACAATGGGCATTGCTGGTGCCTGATCCTCTCCTGCTGGGATCTTTACTGCGGGGACCTTATCCTGAGCAGTGGGAGGTCCACAGGTACTGCCCTGGCTGCTGAGCGGGCTGCACCCCTCCCCCTGCCACGACCTCGACCATGGCCTGGACCTCCAGCTGGTCCTACTGATGTCTGATCACCACGATCAGTAGCACGATTCCTAACCATCTGTGAGAGAATGAAACAACAGAAGCTTAGTAGAATTCAACAGATTCGCACGATAAAATTCAATAATGTGGGATTTTTCCTAAGGGTTCTGTAGCCTCTCGAAGATAAGTACAGACGTCTCAGTACCGATCCACAAGACTCTACTAAACCTGTTCATGACTGGTGAGACCTATTTAACTTAGCGCTCTGATACCATCTTGTCACGACTCTATTTCGGAGTCGTGATGGCGCCTGTCATGGAACCAGGAAAGCCGCCCTTTTTATCTAAGCTAAATTCAATTTCCAGTAAAAAAAAATGATTTTTAAATGAATTTATTGATAATACTTAGAGTCTGAAGTTTAAAAACAATATTTGTAACAAAATTAAAATTTCCAACCCCGGATCCGGTGTCACTCAGTCATGAGCTGTAATATAAAAAAAATAAAAAATGAATAAATAGACAACATAGTCTCAAAATAAGTGCAACAGTTGGAATAAGGAAGAGAAGACGAGGTCGTGATCTCCAACTGCTACCTCGACAACTCCAATAAAACTCGGACAGCTACTCAATATCCACTACCGGTTCCCGGTGTACCTGGATCTGCACACAAGGTGCAGGGGGTAACGTGAGTACACCAACTCAGAAGTAACGAACCCAAACTATGGGCTGAGAAGTAGTGAAGGACAAACCTCAAAATTATACAATAAACAATATACAGAATTTAGACATGCTAACAGTTTATCAGGATGAGTAAATATGCCAAGTATTCTAGTATACTCTACATGCCATCATAAAATATATGTATGAAACCAGTGTGGATATGCACATAGTGCTCACAACTCTCACACAGCAGTCCATTCAGTACCGTATATGGCTCTCAGGCCCAGGGAAAAGTCCATCCCGGAATGTACATAATCATTGGTGACCGTAGTCACTCCGTACTGAGGAAAAAGGGGCAATCCAACTCCCACGGAGAAAGTCCATCTCCGGAATACAACACTCGCACAAGATTCATGTCCAGGGACGATCCATCCCTCACATAACATCCACTTCGAACACTATCCATGCCCAGGGAAAATCCATCCCTCAATATCAATGCGCTCACTGGGGGTGTAAAGACTCCGGAGGGGCCCTAGTGGCCCAAGCGGCATATCAAGCCAACGAATGCATGATTTAGTATCGTTGCGGTGTGCATTCCGATCTCATAACTGTCTCAATAATAGGCTCTCGGCCTCACTCAGTCATTACTCTTCAATCTCACTAACATGGATCACAGATGCATCCATCAGCCCGAAACAATGATAAGTATGCCTATAATTAACAATACTGAGACTAAGATATGAAGTGATATGCTATAATAGGACTGAGTATATGAAGTCAAATAATCACAAAATGAGACAGTAATATACGACCACTCAGGTCTCAACATTTTTGGCGTGAAGCCTAACATTTATACTTAACATGATTTCTAACATGTTCACAATTACCACATTAATAAAAGCACATATATCATCATGGAATAATCACTAAGCGGTGCCATTGGAAAAGTCAGGCCATAAATTACTCGGTGCACGCCTGCACGCCCGTCACTTGACATGTGCGTCACTCTAACAATAGCCATAAATCATTTAGCTCGTGGTTTCGAACCCTCAGAACCAAGTTTGGAAACGTTACTTACCTCAAAACCGGCTAAAATACTATTCTGCAGTGCCTTTGCCTCTAAATCCGGCCTCTGAGTGCTCCAAATCTACCAAGTTTAGATTTTTATCATCAAATTATGCTTAAGGAATGAATTTCAATTGAAAAGTACCAAATTTATCTCAAATCCATAAATTAGCCAAAACCCGACCCCCAGACCCACGTCTGGAACTCGAAAATTTTTATATCAAAATGTTCTCCATCCTACGCGATCGCACATCTTGCACTCCTTCTACTCCGCGATCGCAGCTCCTCAAGTGCAATAGCACAGACTAAATTCTGGGGCCTCACTAACAGACCTATGCGATCGCATATGTCACCCCGCGATTACATAGAGGAATTTACACCCTGCAACACACCAGCAAAAATAGTAGATTTTTCAAGTCCGGAAGTGTCCGTTAATCACCCGAAATCAATCCCGAGCCCTTCGGGACCCCAACCAAATTCACAAACACATCATAAATGATTATTAAACTTAGTTGCACTCTAAAAACACTAAAAATAACATCAAAACACCAAAATCACATCGGATTCAAGCCTAAGAACTTTGAAATTTCTAAAATCCACCAACGATGCTGAAACTATCCAAAACAACTCCGATTGACCTGAAATTTTGCAGACATATCCAAAATGATATTACAAATCTGTTTCAACTTCCGAAATTTCATTCCAAACCCGATAGCCTATTTTCCACTGCCGACCGGAAATCACCAAAAACTAACTTTCGCCAATTCAAGCCTAATTCTACACCGGACATCACAAAAATATTCTGAACACGCTCCTAAGTCCCAAATCACCTAACGAAGCTATCTGAGCCATAAAATCTGCATTCCGAGGTTGTTTACCAGTAAGTCAACTCTCAGGTGACTTTTCCAACTCTTAGGCCATTTTTAAAGACTAAGTGACTAAATTCTCATTATAATTATTTCGATTCCGAGCCTACCAACTCTAACACATCAAGAAAAGTTTAACCAAGCTATGATGAGGCAATAACATTAAATATAAATGCATATTCTACGTAACGACCGACCGGGTCGTTACATAGATAAGGGGTTTATTTGGCCTAGTGTGTCAACTTGGGGTGCGCCGGTTCTATTTGTGAAGAAGAAGGATGGTTCCATGAGAATGTGTATTGACTACAGGCAGTTGAACAAGGTCACAGTCAAGAACAAGTATCCTTTGCCTCGTATTGATGATTTGTTTGACCAGTTTCAGAGAGTGAGGGTGTTCTCTAAGATTGATTTGAGGTCCGGGTATCATCAGCTGAATATTCGGGATTCGGATACTCTTAAGACAGCTTTCAGGACCCGTTATGGCCATAATGAGTTCTTGGTGATGTCTTTTGGGCTTACCAATGCCCCAGCAACGTTCATGCATTTGATTAACAGTGTCTTCCAGCCATATTTGGACTTCTTCGTTATTCTGTTCATTGATGACCTTCTGGTATACTCTCATAGCTAGGAGGAGCATGCTCAGAATTTAAGGGTTGTGTTACAGAGATTGAGGGAGGAGAAACTTTACGCAAAGTTCTCCAAGTATGAGTTTTTCCGGGGCTCGATAGAATTCTTGGGACACGTGGTGTCCAATGAGGGTATTCAGGTGGATCCGAAGAAGATAGAGGAGGTGAAGAGTTGGCCTAGATTGTCCTCAACTATGGAGATTAGGAGCTTCTTTGGTTTGGCGGGATATTACCGTCGCTTTTTGGAGGGATTTTCATCTATTGAATCTCCCTTGACCAAATTGACCCAAAAGGGTGCTCCATTCAGGTGGTCGGACGAGTGTGAGGAGAGCTTTCAGAAGCTCAAGACTGCTTTGACCACAACTCCAGTTTTAGTTCTGCCATCAGCTTCAGGTTATTATACCGTATATTGTGATTCCTCGAGGATAGGAATTAATTATGTTTTGATGCAGGAGACTAGGGTGATTGTCTATGCGTCGTGCCAGTTGAAGACCCATGAGAAGAATTATTAGGTGCATGATCTTGAGTTAGCAGCCATTGTTCACGCATTGAAGATTTGGTGTCATTATTTGTATGGGGTTCAATGTGAGATTTATATTGATCACCGGAGTCTGCAACATCTGTTTAAGCAGAAGGACCTTAAATTACGTCAGCAGATATGGTTGGAGCTTCTTAAGGAATATGATATCACTATTATGTACCATCGGGGGAAGGCCAATGTGGTGGCCGATGCCCTAAGTCGCCGGGCAGAGAGTTTGGGGAGCTTAACATATCTTCCAGCAGCAAAGAGACCTTTAGCATTGGATGTTCATTCCTTAGCGGGCCAGCTTGTGAGATTGGATATATCGAATCCTAAATGGGTATTGGCTTGTGTAGTCTGCAGGTCTTCTCTTTATGACCGTATCAGGGAGCGCCAATATGATGACCATACTTGCTCGTTCTTCAGTACAGGGGCCGGCGAGGTGATGCCAGGGATGTGATCATTGGTGATGACGGTGTGATGAGGATGCAGGGTCGGATATGTGTGCCTAATGTAGATGGGCTTCGGGATTTGATTCTTGAGGAGGCTCACAGCTCACGGTATTCCATCTATCCGGGTGCCGCAAAAATGTACCAGGATTTGAGACAGCACTATTGGTTAAAGAAGGATATCGTTGGATTTGTAGCTTGGTGTCTCAACTGTCAACAGGTTAAGCATGAGCACCAGAGACCGGGGTGGCTTACTTCATAGATTGGATATTACGGAGTGGAAGTTGGAGTTGATCACCATGGACTTTTTAGTTGGACTCCCATGGACTCCGAGAAGTTCGATGATATATGGATTATTGTGGATCGGCTGACCAAGTTTGCGCCCTTCGTTCCTGTTGGTACTACTTACACTTCGGAGCAGTTAGCTGAGATATATATTCGAGAGATTTTTTGTCTGCATGGCGTCCCAGTTTCTATCATTTCTGATAGGGATACTCAGTTCATATCGCAGTTTTGGAGGGATGTGCAGCGGGAGTTGGGTACTCAAGTTGAGTTGAGCACAACTTTTTACCCTCAAACGGACGGGAAGTCCGAGAGCATTATTCAGATACTAGAGGAGATGTTGCGCGTGTGTGTCGTTGATTTTGGGGGTTCATGGGACCAGTTTCTGTCACTCGCGGAGTTTGCATATAATAATAGTTATCAGTCGAGTATTCAGATGGCTCCGTACGAGGCTTTGTATGGGAGGATGTGTAGGTCTCCGGTTGGTTGGTTTGAGCCGGGTGAGTCTAGACTCTTGGGTATAGACTTGGTTCAAGATGCTTTAAATAAAGTGAAATTGTTCAAGAGCGGCTTCGCACGGCGCAGTCGAGGCAGAAGAGCTATGCGGACAGGAAGGTCCGTGATGTATCTTTCATGGTTGAGGAGAAGGTGTTGCTGAAGGTATCACCTATGAAGGGGGTTATGAGCTTCGGGAAGAGGGTCAAGTTGAGCCCCCAGTTTATTGTTCCATTTGAAGTACTTCGGAGGATTGGGGAGGTGGCCTATGAGCTTGCTTTTCCACCCAGCTTGTCGAGTGTGCATTCGGTGTTTCATGTTTCCATGCTTTGAAGGTATGTTGGGGAATCGTCCTATGTTTTGGACTTCGACACGGTTCTATTGGAGGGTGATATGACTTATGATGTGGAGCTAGTGGCTATTTTGGATCGACAGATTCGAAAGTTGAGATCAAAGGATATAGCGTCCGTGAAAGTGTAGTGGAGAGACCAGCCTGTGGAGGAGGCCACCTGGGAGATCGAGCAAGAGATGCGAAGTAGATTCCCACACCTATTTGAGACTCTAGGTATGTTTCTAGACTTGTTCGAGGACGAACGTTTGTTTAAGAGGGGGAGGATGTAACGACC
>ML432285.1:541-24984 GCA_005239525.1 Nicotiana knightiana | reverse complement strand
GGCAGATTCAAGGACCCACAATTGATTACTCGAACGTTATGTAACTGAACCCCTATTACCGTTATCCTTTGTAACGCCTCATTAATGTCATAATTAGTCATTAATAAGTAATCATAGCAGGAGTCGTACGTTATAAGAATCTCCTATATAAGGGAGGAGAATACAGTTTGTAAAGGCATCTGATTCTCGAATACAATCAACTTCGATCTTTTATTTCTGTAATATTGTCTATTATTTATTTTTTTCCATTATCTTGATTATCAGTAACCGGTATTCATCTTAAAAATAAGTTTTAGTCAAATAGTCTAATTCTTTGGTTAAACAGCTATATCATAAATTTTTCTTATTCAAAAGAAATAAAGATAGCAAAAGACTTTAACTTGTAAAATATTTTGATACCAAGAAACGAAGATCTCTATAATAAGAAAATTCAAAAAAAAAAGAGTAGTATGTCTATCTTAGTTGTAAATTAAAGATGCGACATTCAAAAATATGAATTTTTATTTGGTTTCCTTCGTAAAAAATTGTTTGGTTTCCTTCATAAAAAAAATATTTCCACTGAAAGTAGAAAAAAGAAAAAGAATAACCATGTTGACTATTGTATCATAAGACAAAAGAAAAATCACCTTCAAATATATAAAGAGTTCAGTCATATCCTACGAGGAATTTAACAATTTGGGAAAAAAAATAAATTTGTGCTAGTTCATTATTTCTTAAAAATGAAAAACGAAATTCTTTTGCTTTGGGGGGCGGGCAGGTTTATGCGGGGCGGATTGAAAACATAAAATTTTGTTATGTGAGTTAAGGCTAAATCCGCCCCCAACCGCCCCGCCCTGTTCTATTGCCATCTCTAACATTTACTACTGCAGAAGATGCAGCTAGAGCTTATCATGATAAAGCTGCTTATTCCATGAGAGGAAATTTGGCAATTCCAAATTTTCCAGAGGAGTATAATTTGCCTAGTAGTTCCTCTCATTTCAACACGGGTAGTTCGTCAATGGCTTCGTCTTCATTACACGAGAGTAACGAGCAAGTTCTTGAACTTGAGTATCTGTATAATAAGTTGCTCGAGGAACTTCTTGATTGTGATCAACAGGCTAATAAGAGGAAATGAAGTATCATCATGAACATCCCTTGTATCACTATAAAGTATTTCGCGTAACATCTAAACGTATGAGGATTAGTAAGGTAAAGTCTAGTCGTCCTTACTTACACTTTAAAAGGTTTTATTATAAAGTCAATCCGTTGTTTGGGTGGTAGCTAAACCACGAATCGGGTTTTTATTTTCAATAAAATCCACTTTCTGCATGAAGGAGGGGCACATAAAACCTTACCTTCTCATAGCCTATAATTAGAGTTGGAAGGTCCAACTCTTAACAATATTGGTGGTGCATGTCATGATGTGGAACTATATATGGCATATTTGATGCGTGTGTATATATATATATATATAATAAGGCTAATTATATACGTGACCGTTCGAATTGATGTGTGCTAATTACTAGTACTCCTTTCGTTTTAATTATCTGTCTTACTATCTTTGTTAGTCTATTTAAAAAAGAATGACGCTTTCAATATTTAGTACTAACTCTTTGACATTTCACATGACGTATTTAAGACCATGAAATTCAAAAATATTTTGATACATTACACATATTTTTACTTTTAAGACCACGAAATTTAAAAAATTTATTTACTTTTTGTAAGCTCCCTGCCAGTCAAACTAAGACATATTAGTTTTAGTTTTGTCGTGGTTTGATCTGGAATGAAGGCGGTTGATGCTTATTCTAGAACATCTGTATGACTTCATTTGCTTTGCCAAAACAATTTGTATGGCTAGAACATCTATATGCTCATGTTTTTATTCTTTACAAAAATAGCCTCTGGATTAATTGTTTACTTTTTAAAATCGATATACATAGATTAAATCTTAATTATACATGATAATTATACACCTATTACGCATGTATTATACATATTTATCGATTATTTTTAATTTAAGTAGTTATAGGGGACTATTTAGATTAATTCCTCTTCTTTCAACTATCTTTCAAAAGCAATAATAATAATAATGAGTATTATCTAATAATATTATATAAATAATAAGGAAGAAAATTAATCTGATTTGTTGCGTCTTTCTAGAAAAGGTTGTGTTCATTCCCATATGTAAACAATTTCTTTTAAATTTTCTTTCAAGCAGTCTGAGCATATATATTTAAAGGCTCTCAAAAGCAGCCAATAAAATAACATATAAAGGAATTACCCATTCTTCTTAACCTAAATAGTCGTGCACGCAACTTATCTAACGTATAATCGATAGATAATCTATGTATACCGACTAATATATGAATAACCCGGTGTACAAAGTATTCAGTATTTACGTAAATTCCGGAAAAGGACCATACTCCAAAAGTGTGATGTAGACAATCTACTCTAATGCGAGCATTTTAATGACGGCTTCCCCGAGAAGTGCTCTCTCAAACATCCAACAAGTAGGATCGGTGATGATGTTGTATTTCATGTACAAAATTAATGAATGAAAACTCACGATTTACTATTTGGTTCTAAGATTCTTAAGAGTTAAGACAACGATCTTGATCCCCTCAATCCTTTGAAAGCAAATATCAGAGATTTGATTATTTACATTCGCTCTCGATACTTGCACCAAGTTAAAGAATGTAAATGTTTTATTATATACTTTATGATGATAAAGTGTGATATATTCTCACTTTAATTTTTAAGGTTAAGAATTAATTAAGTTGATTTTTTGTAAATATTAAATACAACTAAACTTTTACCACAATCATAAAGCATCGGGCCAACTCACAAGGGCGGATAATGTATCATATATATAGGTTTACATGAATCCAGTAATTTTTGCTCTGACTCTATATAAATTTTAAAAAATTCATTAAATATTTATAATTTTTTTTATTATGAACCCAATTAATATTAATTTATTATATTAATTTAAGGCCATAATAGGGACCCACAAAGGTCGAGTCAAATTGTATACCAATAAGCTATATAATCAAAGTAATGTAGCCCTCGAGGTATTAGGAATATATGTAACTGCTTCCTTTGCCTAGCTTGATTCTGTAAGAGTGAGAGAGGCTGTTTGGGATTTTATTTTTTTTTAAAAAGGGGATGGATTTCGAATTTTTATAAAAAAATAATATTTGATAATAAATAATGATGTGGAATTAATTTAGCTGAGGTGGAAATGATGTGTCTTTCATGTCAAGCGAGTGAAGTGTTTAAAATTTATGTTTTGATCGGATTCAAGTATATGTGGAATAGGAGGACTGGAATGACAAAATCAAACTAGTACAAATGTCTCTCGAGCTATTCTGCCTATAAACAAAGTGATCAACTTTTCAACTTCTTGAAATGTTTTTTCTTCTAACATGTGAATAATTGAAAAGAAAATTGTAATTTTCACCAAATTCAACAGTATCACACATTTAAACCATCTTTAAATATCCTCAAAAATAAATATAGATATCATCGGGCGGAATACTACTTAAATCAGTGACGAAATTGCTATTATATTCTCTAATTATAAACAATGCACTGTTTTTTTCGTCATCCTTTTAACTATTTTAATAACTTTATATCCACAATATTATATTCCTATTTTTTCTTATTCTCCGTGTTTGTGGAAAAAAAAGAAGAGAGAAAATCACGTGCCAATAGTAAGCAAGATCCTTTGACTCATTGCGTCACTATCATCGTACCCACACTTGGAGTTTTGGATAATATTATTCTACAAAAATATTCAAAATGTAACAATTACGATTTAATTTTAAATAAATTGGGATTGATTATATGAATTTTCACGGGCAATGTTATTTATTTATTCATTTTATATTTTTCAGGTCAACTTTTTACAAGATAAAAATAATTTAAAAATACGAGAAGTTCTCTAAATTTATTACGGGCATAAGAATTTCTAAAAGAGAAAAAAAATATTTAAAATCCAAAAAAAAAATAAAAATAAATAGAAGTTCACACAACATTTATCGCATCCTTATATATTCTGCTAAAACAACTAACCAAATTCAATTTCCTTTTTCTTACTTGACAATTCCATTCTAAAGAAACGCCTAAAAAGTAACTTCTATAAAATTAGTGGCCAACAAGTAGGGTCTGGGGAGAGTAGTCTGTACGCAGACCTTACCCTACCTAATGCAGGTAGAGAGGTTGTTTCCAATAGACCCTCGGCTCAGGAAGGGCAAGAAGAAGAGGAGGAAAGAAAGGAAGGAAGAGAAAAGAAAAAGGAAGAGATAAAGGATAAGCAGTACCAAATAATAGCAACAGGGAATACGATACCTGAGGTGAACAAAATCACATAACGTAATAAAATCTAAAAATATGAAGGGACATGCATGCTACTAAGACTCTCGGTGAACAAATATAAACTAGCTACTAAACTTCTACCTTAATCCTCGACCTCCACACCCTCCTATCAAGGGTCATGTCCTCAGTGAGCTGAAGCAACGACATATCCTGCCTAATCACCTCTCACCAATACTTCTTAGGCCTACCTCGATCTCTTCTCAAACTCTCCATGGCCAACCTCTCACACCTCCTAACAGGAGCATCAATGCTTTTTCTCTTAACATATCCGAACCATCTCAGCCTCGAGTCCCGCATCTTGTCCTCCACGGAGGCTACTCCCACTCTGTCCCAGATGACTTCATTCTTAATGTCACGACCCAAAATCCCTAGGTCGTAATGGCGCCGGACACCACTGTCAGGCAAGCCAAATCCTTAATTAGTTGAAATTCATTCATGTTTTAACATTTTTGAAACCGTTACCTTTCCTTGCATTTCATAATCAAATAAATAAATTTTCGTAAATTAACATACGACAATGAATAAAAAATTGATATTTAAAAACAGTGATCTAAAGATTTCACTTAAACAATTATCCCAATACATACCTCAGAACCCGGTGTCACAAGTACATGAGCAACTTTTAAGAATTTTACAAATACTACAAAGCTTGTCTGAAATACAATTTGGACAAGGGATTTAAAATTAAAAAAACAATACGATAGGAGGGAGCTTTGTCAGCTGCGGAACGCCTCCGTATGATGCAGCCCGTCCAAGTCTCCAAATCAACCATTGTGCTATGTAGGTACCTGTGCAATAAAATGCACAGCAAGTGTAGTATGAGTACAAAAATAACGTGTACTCAGTAAGTCGCCCGCCTAACCTCAGAGAGGTAGTGATGAGAGGTCAATTTAGACACTTACTAAAGGTCCATTTAAATATTCAAAAGTGACACTAAGCATGGTTTTATCATAGGCAGTTTATGAAACAGGATTTAAACATCCTTCAATTTCGTTCACATTTAACACTTTATATCTTCGTCATATTAACAATTAATCAACATGGTAATTTAATCAAATAATAATAAATAAACAGAAGGGACAACTTCTTCCAAAATTCTTTTTAATAACTTTAAGTCTTTGTCATTTCCAATCGACAATTTAACATTTCAGGCCAATAATCAGGCAAATATCATAGCAACTACGCAGCAAATATCATGCCCAGGCAATGCCGAGGGGCGAACGGTGCAAACCAACAATAAAAAAAATGTGCACTGCCGAGGGGTCGACCGACTCGAACCATTGATACATCTATCTGCCCCGCTCGCGAATCGATCATGTGACGCGGTTAACATAATACGGCTAGCCTACTCGCGAATCATACATGCGACTCAGGTGCTCATATGAATACATACACAAATACAGGGTCTTCCTGCTCGCGAATCACTCAAGCGACTCAGGCACCCAAAGTTACACATATCCACATAATAAGTTCGTATTTTATCAAGAAAATAATTTTTCTCAGGAAAGTGGTAAAATCTTTATTAAAAGAAGCATGAAATATAGGTTTTGAAATCTTTATCTTTGAAACTCATTTGTCAAGTTTAGTGATACTCCATGATACAATCCAGTCCAGGTACACATATATTCACAATGGAAATAATTCTCTTTTTAGAAGGTTAACAATATGAACTTTAGCTTTCTTTTAAACACTCAATTACGTTCCGGTCATATCAGCAGTTTAATATTACAGACAGGTTTACAGGTACACACATAAAGCATGCTAGTGGGTCCTAGGCTACCCGAACATGGCATAATAGTAGCTATGCACGGACTACCGTCACCTCGTGCGTACGTATACCCCGAAGATAATAGCATATATTGAATTAATTCACCTAGGGGGACGATTCCCCCACACAAAATTAGAAAGGAGACTTACCTCGCTCTGAAATCCCAACGCCGGTTTCTAAGCCCTTCCGATGACTCTAACGGACGCATAACGCGCCGAAACTACCACATAAATGACAAAGAAATGAAAATTCATCCTAATTCTCACAACAAATTCAGATTATATACTTTCCCAACCCCGCTCGGAGAAATGACCAAAATGCCCTCGGGCCCACATGTCCGGAATCCAAAATTTCTCGAAGATACATTTTACTCATAGCCTTACTAACTCAAATATATAATTTACTCAATTATTCATGCTCAATTCGTGGCTAAAATCCAAATTTATATTTTCTAGGTTTTTCTTCAAAAACCCCAATTTCCTACCAATTTCCATGCATACAATCTTGTATTTAGCTTACAAACAAGAGGAATTTACTTACCTTGACAATGCATGAAGGAATCCTCTCTTGAAGCCTCCCCAAAATCGCCTAAGCCATGAGAAAAATGAAGACAATGAACCAAATTTCTTGTTTTAAAACATTCTGCCCAGGTCTATTAACGCACATGCGGTCCTTCCTCCGCACCTGCGATCCCGCAGGTGCGACCAAATCTCCCGCACCTGCGGTTTTCCTCAACTTCAGCCCAAATCGCACCTACGCCCCACTGTCCGCACATGCGGCTTCGCAGGTGAGGAAAATCCATTGCACCTGCGGTCAAAGCCTCGCAGGTGCGGTTACACCAGATGACAGCAGCTTCAGCCCTTTTCCAACTTCAACTTTGATCCGTTAACCACCCGGAATCCACCCGAGGCCTCCGTAACCCCGTCCAATTATACCAACCTGTCCCAAAACATGACACGGACTTTCTTGAGCCCTCAAATCATATCAAACAACGCCGAAATCATTAACCGCACTCAAATCCGATTCTTTAAGAACTTAAAATTTCAAATTTCTACATCCGATTCCGAAACCTATCAAATCACATCCGATTGACCTCAAATTTTGCGCGCAAGTCATATTCAACATTACGGACCTGCTTCAACTTTCAGAATCGCATTCCGACCTCGATATCAAAACTTTCACTTCCGGTCGAATTTTCCCAAAAACCTTCAAATTTCTATCTTTAGCCAAATGACTCCAAAATGACCTACGGACATCCAAATTCACTTCCGATCGCGCTCCCAATTCCAGAATCACCATACGGAGCTATTCCCAGACTCAGAATCCCAAACGGACATCAACCTCACTGATATGCACTTCATCCCCAAATTCATGAAATCCTTCTAAAATGCTAACTTCCATAATATTCGCGGAAACGCTCCCGGGTTATCCAAAACTCGATCCGGACCTACACCTAAGTCCGAAATCATCATCCGAACCTGCTGGAACCTTTAAATTCTGATTCAGAGATCGTTTACTCAAAATCCCAATCTTAGTTGATTTCTTCAACTTAAGGCTTCTGAAATGAGAATTTTCTTTACAAATCAATTCTAAACTTCATGGAATGCAATTCCGACCATGCCCACGGGCCATAATACCTGAAACGAAGCTGCTCACGGCTTCAAACCGCTGAACGACGCACTAGAGCACAAAAGTACCAGTCGAGTCGTTACATTCTCCCACACTTAAACCGACGTTCGTCCTCGAACGTGCTAAGAACTGCTCTGGAGTTACCTGAAATCATTGTTTAACATCTCGAGCACCTGCCCATGCTACCACAACCCAGTCGAGCACACTAGCTTATTCAAATCTTGAGATTTCTTCTTTATCCATATAATAAGCTCAGAATTCATTCAAACACCTGAAATTTCTCTAGCCATGCCCAGTTTCAATATATATAAGCACTGCATCAACTAGCACACGATATACCATATCACAATTGCATACCCTTGTTGAATCGGCACCATGCACCGCATAACTCATCGTCTGACCACAACGACGCTCCCTGAACCTTAATAGCCAAGGTCCATGAATCTGATGTTCCTGATGCACCTCATAACAATTATACAGATATCCTGCTATAATGCTGGCGATACAACCACAACGGAGGGAATGCGCAGAAATTCACACTCGACTGCAGAGTTAACAAATCCTTGAATACCTCATCTTGACTAGAATCATCACTTTCATTATGAACCTGAATGATGGTCTTTGTTCTTTAATATACACTTCACATAACTTTATCGTATTGATCCCTGGTCCGATAATCTCGTCTCACCCAGTATGAACTGCTCAGACAGAAAATCACCCCAAACATGGCTAACAGCCTCACATGATACCGCATCGCCCAATAGGCTATAACTCGAACATGATAATAAAAAGCGACTCAGGACGAAACTACTTAGCTCACGCATCTAATATGAATCCTTACTAGAAAAAAGGAAATAAATCACAAGAAAATAAATACATATTAACCCTTCGTGCAACCCGATCCGAATAACATACCCGTGGCGACATGCCACCCGATCCACACATAAAATTTACATAAGAAGATATATATATATATATACGGAGCTGATTTGCTCACAATTACGAATTACTGAATATCGATAACAAGCACGCTAAGTACATAATACCATCCTGGGGAGACTAATAAATCCATAGGCTACAAAGCTCAAGCACAACTGAGGCGCGATATATATATATATACGGAGCTGATTTGCTCACAATTACGAATTACTGAATATCGATAACAAGCACGCTAAGTACATAATACCATCCTGGGGAGACTAATAAATCCATAGGCTACAAAACTCAAGCACAACTGAGGCGCGATATATATATATATATATATACACACACACACACACACTCTGGATCTCAAGAGTTGTCCCGCTCACATAACATCCCCGCTACTCGGGACCTCAACACATGAGAAATTATCAAGTCGTTTCACAACTCATACGGCACAATCACAATAACACATAAATTTAACGAAGACGGAACAACACCCAATGTTCTAATACCTTTCCATGAAAAGCGCTCTACTGAAAAGAACATGTCTGGCTCACACGGAGTCCCTAATCATATTTAAATTCATCCACAAACATCGAGCCACCTCGCGCGCACCAAACTTAGCTATTAGCTANCCATAATCATATTTAAATCCATCCACAAACATCGAGCCACCTTGCTCGCACCAACTAAGCTAATAGCTTTTGCCTGGGTCCATATTAACCTACTTTCTCTCATAATACACGAGAACAACCATCATCACCGGGACTAACACCCCATAATCCATAATCAACTTAACCGAACGCCCTCCAGGTGTAAATTCTCAATTAAGCAATATTGCACTTCTTTATACTCAGTCCAAATCTGAAATCCATTAAGTGACTACATGTCACACTTTATACAATCTTCTCGCAGTCATGCTTCCACGACCTTCCACAAAAGGCAACAAGTTTGCAGATCCATAACACCGACCACACTAAGGCCGCAAAACACATCAAGAACCTATGACCAGGGTACAAAGCCTCTTTCACCAAATCTCAATCTCAGGTGACACTGAAGATAACACCAGCTTACACTGAACTTTCAAATCACTTTGCCTTGATCTTCCGAGCTCATGACATCCTTACAAACATCGTACCTAAATCTTGATTCTTACTCCCAGTTACATACTGCTTCCCCCACTTAACACACCAACATGAGGTAGCGCAAGAATTCCATCATAACTTTCGAACCACCAATAGGGTGAACACTTCATCATATAGAAACCTTTTACTTAACTCAATTCAAGAGTACCATCTCAACACACGAGTGAATTCTCATTATCACCCAAATCATGCAAATCCTTAAATAGTAGTCTATACCACCATAACCCTTCCGGAGTCCGCCTATACCTGACAGGACATAGCACTCAAATGCTCCCACATGAGACCGTTACGACGACCGACAAGCCCCTCACACAACGGCACAAATCACATCAAGGAACCAATCATTGCCGCAAATATGCCATTTCAACCATGGCTAGCCAATCTATCCTATTTTAATCATCATCAATTGCCTCAGGGATAATAACAACTTCCTTCAACCCATAGAAAACTCAACCCTCACTCATCCCGAGTGACCATGATTCACGAGACTATGCTGCCCAAATCCTGCAACCCGTCTCATACCCTTCTGATAATCTTTTCTTCAACCCGGAGTCTATTTCTCTCACTCCTCCAATATTCTCCTGCATGCTGAAACATATCATAGAAAATTCCACCTGTCCTCATTTTTCTTAGAGATTACTCTGCAAAAGCTCGATTCTCGATCATACTACTGCCTGAAATCCTTAATTGCCGCATTCTTAACTTTTGAACTCACTAGGATCGCTATTGAGAGTCACCCACTCCGACTGGCCCCGAATACAATCAACTCCAAGGCTCTCCTAGCACAGGAACACCTTTTTCAATGAAACACGTGACTGAGTCACTATCCTTACAACTCGCCCATACCTTAAGCATAAATCTTCCAAAGCCTACCCCTGATCCGACAGGGCCAACTTTTTCGCATATTCATCAAATACCACGCACAATTATCATTTTACCCCTTTTCCTTAGCTGAAATAACTCGCCAACACGCAAAAAATCCTCAACCCCATGCGAAGACAATCCTACAACCCAACTGCAGATGGTGGGACTCCCCCACTTAACCCGAGGCTACTCCTTGCACCACTCTAGACCCCGCTGAGATCCTTCCTCCTTTGATAACACGATCTTGCTCAGCCAATCCATCCTTCCAAATTCTCTTGTTAGCACTCCCTAAATACTCGAATTCTCTAGCATCATTCACACATTCTATCTCCTACCGACTAGCCATTAGGAGCCCTCACAGAACCTGTCAACCCCGCCGTTGCTAACCTATCCCCAGAAGACAACCCGCCTACGGAGCTCACCTGCGGACACCTCCCAGCGACGCTGAAATGCACGCTCTCTGCGACCTCAATACCCCATCCTACACCCTGCTTCATTTACCAATTTACTAGTCCGTCCGCTCCTTATGGACACCCATTAATGCGCGACAAATATCTTCAAATTCCAAGTTGTGCTGCCACTCTTACTGCTCGACTTCCGCTTCTTACACCTGGCCTCCTAGAAATGGAACCACTGCCTAGCCTCATTTCAGGATCATTCTTTGTAGCTCTCAAACCATCAGATCACCACGACTTCAAGCTCTCCGAAGATTATCTTTCTCTAGCTGCCTTCGTTATCAACACTTATCCGGTACTGAACCACTGCACCTCACGATCTCTTCCAACCGTTTTCTACAATACTTCTTCTCAACACTCTGACCCCACGCAATCGAAGAAATCATAGCACCACCAAACCTAACACATTCCACTCGATCAATGATGACGACTACACGTCACAGGTGCATATCTCACCTCACTTGAAGACGCCAAGTCTTACTACCTTATCAACCCCAACCGGACCATTCATAACCCAAAATGTCATTCCTCTGCCGGCACAAAAGCACTAAAATCTCGAAATCACGCTCTGAGGAGACCTCCCTTCAAACCATTCATCTCTCCCAACATACGAGCAAACATTCTAACATCATATCGACACCGCGAGACGATCAATTGCAAACATCATCACTACCTGAGCATAGCCTTAAGGATCCCAGAAACACAGCTACTGAGCTGAAACAACATATTACCCTTTCACACGGCCATAACAACAACCACGACAATTTACACATGGAAGCATCTCGAATTACCTTCGTAGAACCATTTCCATTCCTCAAATTCCTGATCCATAGCAAGCGCTCCGCGACGTGTAAGATTGAGTAGGAATGAACATAGGCATAAGCCTCAAAAGAATCAACTCGCACGATGAAGAATCAAGAAGGGAAGTACTCCTAACAGCCCTGTAGCCTCTCGAAGATAAGTACATACGTCTCCATACCGATCTGCAAGACTCTACTAGACTTGATCATGACTCGTGAGACCTACGGGAACCTAACGCTCTGATACCATATTGTCACGACCCAAAATCCATAGGTCGTGATGGCACCAGACACCACTGCCAGGCAAGCCAAATCCTTAATTAGTTGAAATTCATTCATGTTTTAACATTTCGAAACCGTTACCTTTCCTTGCATTTAATAATCAAATAAATAAATTTTCATAAATAAACATACGACAGTGAATAAAATTCTGATATTTAAAAAACAATGATTTAAAGATTTCACTTAAACAATTATCCCAATACATACCTCATAATCCAGTGTCACAAGTACATGAGAAATTTCTAAGAATCTTACAAATACTACAAAGCTTTTCTGAAATACAATTTGGACAAGGGATTTAAAATAAAAAAATAATACGGTAGGAGGGAGACTCTGTCAGCTGCGGAACGCCTCCGGATGATGCAGCCCGTCCAAGTCTCCAAATCAACCACTGTGCTATGTAGGTACCTGTGCAACAAAATGCACAGCAAGTGTAGTATGAATAGAAAAACAACGTGTACAGTAAGTCGCCCGCCTAACCTCAGAGAGGTAGTGACGAGAGGTCAATTTAAACACTTACTAAAGGTCCATTTAAATATTCAAAAGTGACACTAAGCATGATTTTATCATAGGCAGTTTATGAAACAGGATTGAAACATCCTTCAATTTCGTTCACATTTAACACTTTATATCTTCGTCATATTAACAATTAATCAACATGGTAATTTAATCAAATAATAATAAATCAACGGAAGGAACAACTTCTTGCAAAAGTCTTTTTAATAACTTTAAGTCTTTGTCATTTCCAATCGACAATTTAACATTTTAGGCCAATAATCAGGCAAATATCATAACAACTACGCAGCAAATATCATGCGCAGGCAATGCCGAGGGTCAAACGGCGCGGACCAACAATAAAAAAAATGTGCACTGTCGAGGGGTCGACCGGATCGAACCATAGATGCATCTATCTGCACCGCTCGCGAATCGATCATGCGACGCGGTTAACATAATACGGCTAGCCTACTCACGAATCATACATGCGACTCAGGTGCTTATATGAATACATACACAAATACAGGGTCTTCCTGCTCGCGAATCACTCAAGCGACTCATGCACCCAAAGTTACAAATATCCACATAATAAATTTGTATTTTATCAACAAAATATTTTTTCTCAGGAAAGTGGTAAAATCTTTATTAAAAGAAGCATGAAATATAGGTTTTGAAATTTTTCTTTTTGAAACTCATTTGTCAAGTTTAGTGATACTCCATGATACAACCCAATCCAGGTGCACATATATTCACAGCGAAAACAATTCTCTTTTTAGAAGGTTAACAATATGAACTCTAGCTTTCTTTTAAACACTCAATTACATTCCGATCATATCAGCAGTTTAATATTACAGGCAGGTTTACAGGTACACACATAAAGCATGCTAGTGGGTCCTAGGCTACCCGAACATGGCATAATAGTAGTTACGCACGGACTCCCATCACCTCGTACGTACGTATCCTCCGAAGATAATAGCATATACTGAATTAATTCACCTAGGGGGACGATTCTCCCTCACAAAGTTAGAAAGGAGACTTACCTCCGAAATCTCAACGCCGGCTTCCAAGCCCTTCCGATGACTCTAACGGACGCATAATGCTCCAAAACTACCACATAAATGACAAAGCAATGAAAATTCATCTTAATTCTCACAACAAATTCAGATTATATACTTTTCCAACCCCGTTCGGAGAAATGGCCAAAATTCCCTCGGGCCCACGTGCCCGGAATTCGAAATTTCTCGAAGATACATTCTACCCATAGCCTTACTAACCCAAATATATAATTTAATCAATTATTCATGCTCAATTCGTGGCTAAAATCCAAATTTACATTTTCTAGGTTTTTCTTCAAAAACCCCAATTTCCTACCAATTTCCATGCCTGATCCATGCATACAATCTTGTATTTAGCTTACAAACGGGAGGAATTTACTTACCTTGACAATGCATGAAGGAATACTCTCGTGAAGCCTCCCCAAAATCGCCTAAGCCATGAGAAAAATGAAGACAATGAACCAAATTTCTTGTTTTAAAAACATTCTGCCTAGGTCGATTTCCGCACCTGCGGTCCTTCTTCCGTACGTGCGATCCCGCACGTGCGACCAAATATCCCGCACCTGCGATTTTCCTCAACTTCAGTCCAAATCGCACTTGCGCCCCACTGTCCGCACCTGCGGCTTCGCAGGTGCGGAAAATTCATCGCACCTGCGGTCAAAGCCTCGCAGGTGCGGTTACACCAGATGACAACAGTTTCAGCCCTTTTCCAACTTCAACTTTGATCCGTTAACCACTCGGAATCCATCCGAGGCCCCCGAGACCCCGTCCAATTATACCAAACTATCCCAAAACATGACACGTACTTGTTCGAGCCCTCAAATCACATCAAACAATGCCGAAATCACGAATCGCACTCAAATCTAATTCTTTAAGAGCTTAAAATTTCAAACTTCTACATCTGATGTTGAAACCTATCAAATCACGTCCGATTGACCTCAAATTTTGCGCACAAGTCATATTCAATATTACGGACCTGCTCTAACTTCCGGAATCGCATTCCGACCTTGGTATCAAAACTTTAACTTCCGGTCGGATTTTCCAAAAACCTTCAAATTTCTATCTTTAGCCAAATGACTCCAAAATGACCTACGGACATCCAAATTCACTTTCGATCGCGCTCCCAATTCCAGAATCACCATACAGGGCTATTTCCATACTCGGAATCCCAAACGGACATCAACCTCACTGATATGCACTTCATCCCCAAATTCATGAAATCCTTCTAAAATGCTAACTTCCATAATATTCGCGGAAACGCTCCCGGGTTATCCAAAACCCAACCGGACCTACACCCAAGTCCGAAATCATCATACGAACCTGCTGGAACCTTCAAATAATGATTCGGAGATCGTTTACTCAAAATTCTAATCTTAGTTGATCTCTTTAACTTAAGACTTCTGAAATGAGAATTTTCCTTCCAAATCAATTCTAAACTTCCTGAAATTCAATTCCGACCACGCCCACGGGTCATAATACCTGAAACGAAGCTGCTTACGACTTCAAACAGCTGAACAAGGCGCTAGAGCACAAAATGATGGGTCGGGTCGTTACACCCACACATCCATCTCAACTGGTACACCCACACATCCATCTCAACATCCTCATCTCTGCTACTCTCATCTTCTGCACGTGGAAGTTCTTGACTGGCCAACACTCAGCTCCATACAGCATAGCCGGGCGAACCACCACTCGATAAAACTTATCCTTAAGTCTTAGCGGCACATTCTTATTACACAAAACACCGGAAGCGAGCCTCCACTTCATCCATCCCGCTCCAATGCGATGCACGACATCTTCGTCAATCTCCCTGTTAGCTTGGATAATAGACCCGAGATACCTAAAATTCGCTCTCTTGGGGATAACTTGAGCATCGAGCTTAACCTCTACGTCTGCATCATGTGTCCCGTTATTGAACTTGCACTCCAAATATTCTGTCTTGGTTCTACTCAGTTTGTATTACATTGTTGTATAATACAAGGTGAAATTGCTTTTAACAGAGTTTTTCCTATTTCTTAATTCTTTTGGAACGACTTTGATTATATATAGATGGCCCCACCAATATTTGGTAATTTTTGTTACTTCCTAAAAAATCCAACTTCTTATTATTGAGTGATATTTTCCTCTCTACCGGAAAACTAGTTGTCATGTAATTTTTAAATTATTCATTTTTTATTATTGAAAAGATAATGTAATTAAAATTAACAAGCGCAAAAGAAGAAGTAATAGGGGTAAATACAGCGTTCAATGTAAGTTTTAAAAGCAATTATAAGTGGGGTCTTGAAAGGACAGTGTGTACGCATACTTTATCTTATCTTGTGAAGGTAGAAAAGTTATTTCTGGTAGACGCTCGGCTCAGTAAAAGCATAATCACGACATTATTGAAAAGAAATACAGTAATGGAAAAGATAGAGTAATAAAAAACAGTAACAACAACAATATAATAAGATCACCGACGCCTCCTAGGTATATGTATTATTGAATTAATAAAATTATTTTGTCAATTTGATGCACGTATGGAGTATGCTATAATCTTAAATGGTTATAATGAGGCAGTTATTGACATTTATATACATACTATACGAAACAACATCATGCATGTGCAAATTATGTTAGTAATTATTTTTTGATTTTTCTATTTTGTTTTTTCAATTTCATGTCTTAAAGCACAGAATTATGTTACAATTGTATAATTTCTTCATTTTAAGTCTCTAAACAAACCTACGAAAGTGTGTTTTAGTCTTCATTTTAGTATAACAGTTGGATGTTATGTTAAAGAAAGAATTATATGAGTGTCAATTTTGCATCCCAAAGAATCATTATATGTATATTTAAATTTATCATAGTTAAATTTTATCTAAAAGTATAAACTATAGTTTAATTAAATATCAGTCTCCAAACTAAGCAGGACAAATCTTCCTAAAGTAAGATCCAAGGTGATTTTGAGAATCTTATCCAAATTCTTGCCAGGTAATCTCCTAAGAGTTTTTTTTAATTTTAATTTTTAAAAATTGTTTTTGGCCTCAATATATCTTTTTGAATTTGGAATATTTCATTACCACCTCACAGTATTCACGCAACTTCACTATTAATTAAGTTGAACAACAAAATCTATCTCTAAGAAAAAGTTTCAAACAAAAACACTATATAGATATAAAGTTTTAGCAGTAAAAAGCAGCTTCAACTATCTCTTTGAATATTGCATATTCGATTTGATAGAATAATCGAATTTCAAAATATTATATTTTCGATAAAAAGATAAATGAAAACGTAACATTCATTCTACAATCTTACAAGTCACTATCTTATTTGCTCAATATAAATATAGATATTGATATGTCCAAACAATGTCAATTCAGTAGCCAAATAAAAACCTTTCATCTTTTGTAATTAATATGGAGGGTAGTAGTAGTCCTAAGGGAAAGAAAGCCATGCAAGAAAAGGAAAGTGGAAACAAAGTGAAGGAAGAGATCAAATACCGAGGCGTCCGAAGGCGGCCGTGGGGGAAAATCGCGGCGGAGATACGTGATCCGACGAGGCAAGGCGCCCGACAGTGGCTCGGGACGTTTGACACGGCGGAGGACGCGGCGAGGGCGTATGATAAAGCGGCATTTAACCTAAGAGGCCATCTTGCTACCTTGAATTTCCCTAATGAGTATTATTCTCAGCTTTCTAATCCACCTTATCTCTATCGTACTACTAATTCATTTAACATAATTAATCCAACTAGAAGAGGTTTAGAGAAGGGGAATTCATCAATTGGAAATCAAGATAAAGAAATTATTGAGTTTGAGTATCTTGATGATAGTGTGTTAGAGGAGCTTCTTGGATCAGAAGAGCCAAAAATGACGAGAAAGTAAGGTTAAGTTGCATTATATTTCCGTTATATATAAAAGTTGCATTTCCATTTTCTAGAAAATGACCAAAAATAAAAAAAATAGCCCTTGTGTTTGAGGTATCGTTTAAAATAGTCGCGTTAAAAATATTTCAATTTTAGTCCTTTAAGTTTGCTAAAAGTGAGCACTTTTAAATATGGCAAATATTTAACAAACTCTTGTTGTTAAATTATCGATAAATGTAAAAAAAAAAAAAAGAATTTATCGAATTTTGGGTGTTTCTTCGTGAGATTTAACTGGACTTTCATGGTGTTTATACCTTATCGATTATTCAGTTCCCATCTTCTTTCAATTATGGAAAAGAATAAAATATATTTAGTCGGACCTATGCTAAATATTTGGTGAGAAATTAAAAAAAAAAATTAAAAAACAAATAACGGACAACATTTTGGAAAGAAATTGTAAAAGTTCATGAACTGTTCTGGTATCTTTCTAGAATGAGAAAATGGTCAAATGTTATAGTTGGAATATTTATAGCTTTGTATTGACTTACTATTAAAAAAGATACAATATTGAACTAATTAAATAAAAAAGAAAGGTGAAAAGATAAAAAGGAGATGAACGGATAAAGGGAAACAAATAACGGAAAAGGTGTCTTTTCGGCAGGAAAATTCAAATTCTTGTTAAGCACGGTTCGAGCACAGTTGAGAGCACTGACGGATTTAAAATTTTATAGTTATGGATGTTCGTCGATAAAAATTCTAAAAGGACAAAACAATGGAGTTATAGTTATGAGTGCTCACTTAATATTTGTCTAAATATTTTTATAATTGCCTTGCAAATTTATTAAAGTTGGTCAAAGAAAATGGGTGCTTGAGCACCCACGAGAAATAACGTAGATCCGTCACTTGTTGAGAGATCATTTGATCAAATTCGAAGTCGTTGATGACGGAGCAAGACCTGCATTCTTCTTAACTCCTTAAAAACTAGAAGAAGTGCTTCTATATATAATTACAATAATCTTTTCCTTAGCAAAAAGGAATCTTTTCAAACTTTTGATTTCCTTTCACTTTTTTTCCATTTCATTTTACATCCACACCTTAACTTATAGCCTATTTGGCCAAGTTTCTCCAATACTAAATGTACTTTTTTTCTTCCAAAAAAGTGTTTTTATTTCGAAGTTGGTGTGTTTGGCCAAGCTTTTGGAAGGAAAAAAGCGCTTTTGAGTAGAATCAGAAGCAGTTTTGGAGAAGCAGAAAAAATAGCTTCTCTCCAAAAGCACTTTTTTGAAAAGTACTTTTGAGAAAAATACACTTAGAAACAGTTTTTAAAAGCTTGACCAAACACTAATTGCTGCTCAGAAGTGCTTTTCAAATTAATTAGTCAAACACAAACTCCTTCTCACCAAAAGTACTTTTGAGAAAAAGCACTTCTCAAAATAAATTAATTTTTGCAGCTTAACTAAACAGACTATTAAAAGCCAACAGTTTATTCAGCTTATTTTCCTGCACAAAGAATAAAGTTGACTAAAATTTGATAATATAATGTAATATATACTTAATAGCTTGCTATCATTAGCGGAACCAGGTTTTTTACTAAGGGATATCAACAACAACAACAACAACCACTCAGTATAATTCCGCAAGTAGCTAAGGGATATCAAAATATAAAATAATAAATATATGAAGAAGTCAAGGGATGTATATAATATTGTTTACCCTAAAAAACAAGTAACAATTAAACTTATATTGTGGTTTTAAGGATATGTGATTTAATCCAATACCAATTGACAAACAACGAATTAAATAGATAAATTGGACAATACAATAAATCAAACCAGTCTACAAGCAATGCTTCGACCTCGATTCGAGATAGTCTCGAGGTAGGATAATAAGAACAATAGAGGATGGAACAAATAGTAATGAATAGTGATGAACAAAAAGTAAAATAAAGAGAGCAGCGGATGTTTGTATTCTTATCAGCGAATAACGAATGATGATCCCTACAAATGAATGGGATCCCTCTTTATTTAATAGAGGAATTCTAAATAAGGTACAATTCTAATAACGGAAGTAAATCCCATGATTGGCATCAATAACCGCTTTAATTTGATTCGTTTAGGGATTTTCGCCGTGATCTTCGACCGGTTACTGATATAGTGATATCTCGCGTTCCGTTATTACGCCTTACTTGAATTCAGTCATGCTTAGTCTCAATTGTTGCTGGCCTCTATCTCCATGCTTGATGTTCTATCTTTGAGCTTGAGCCCGATCTATTATGAGGCTACCCTTGGGGAAACTTCCCTGCCTATGAAATCGGGTATGACCGATTTCGACTGTATACAGATAGTCCCCTCGTTTTTTGGAGTATAACGAGAAGAAATGAATTTGAGACTTCGATTTAATACCACGATCAATTATGATGTCAACATCGTGACATAAGCGACACAAGCGATTGAAGCGTCGCGTTTGCATAGTTCCCAAGGTCATTAATTAATGCAATTGATGGTCGGCCACCGGTGCTTTCAAACCGTCAAAGTGGATATTATAAATAGATCACCTTCATAATCTTCTCAAACTTTACTTTCAAAACTTCTTCTAATCTCCAAGAGCTCTTCTATTCCCTTCAAGTTTATCAACTTTGATGGTTTCCGTTCGCCAATCTCTTCTTAAAATACCAATTCCGCCTTCTTCTTTCTAAAGCCTCATATAACAATGGCAAAAAAAATCAAAAACCGTTCCTCAAAAAGAAAAGGCCTTCTCATCGCCGCTAGCCAGTGACAAAACACAGGCGGAGCCACGCGTCGAAGAGTGCATCCCCGGCCCATGTGAACTTACTTGTGACTTTAAAGTCGAAAAACCCTCTTCGATTCCTAACCGATGCGATGTCTAGGTATATCTGTTCGATATCCGAATGCGATCTCGAGCAGGTGAAAAAATACTGCCACTGAGAGAATAAAGAGGTGGTGATTCCTACCCCCGAGGAGGATATTACCACTCATGTGAAAGGGTTCTTAATTGTGTATACTTACCCTTTCACACTGTGTCCCGTCGATCCCGTCATAGTCGACTTCTGTCGCTAATACGGGGTAACCCTAGGCTAGATCTACCACTCTTTTTGGCGCATTGTTATATAGCTCAGATTCTTCACGAGCAAGGTCGAGGGGATGTCTTTCACCCCCGATCATCTTATTAGGCTATACACCCCCGTCTTTATCGAGGCAGATTGATAAGGCTTCAGCGTCGGGCCAGAAAGGTGTTGTTCTCGAGCATAGACAAGTATAAGTACCGAGGATGGATGAGTCGGTTTGTCCGAGTCAGGACTTCCGACTTAATCACGGCCGAGAAGATTCCATTCCCCGAAGAATGGAACATGAAGCGTAAGTACAACCTCACTGATAGTGTTTGTTTACTATTTTACTTTCTTTACTTTTTCTTATCTATATTCTTCTTCATGGTGCAGCTTCCCCTTGGTTTCCTGGTGCAGTCCCGAACCTTGCATGCTGGGTTCGGCAACTAGCCTCAACCTCTTCGTATTTTGAGCGCTCGTGGCGCGATTTGGACAATGGTCGATGGGAGGTCAAAAATCATGGTGAGTTCCTCTGTCTATGTTTAATGCTTTCTTGTAAAAATACTC
Source organism: Nicotiana knightiana (assembly GCA_005239525.1). NCBI lineage: Eukaryota > Viridiplantae > Streptophyta > Magnoliopsida > Solanales > Solanaceae > Nicotiana > Nicotiana knightiana. Next base: position 3,736 of record ML432285.1, on the reverse strand, counting down.
TATTTTAACTTGATTTCCTCTCATACAGGTTGAAGAGACAATACCATCATGAGGCTGCCTCCATCGGGGGAAGAGGAGGTCCCGAAACCGGTCAAAGACAAGAAGAGGAGAAGGGACTCGCCTCCTAATACTCCAAAGCCTAGGAAGAGCAAGGATTGAAAGTCGAAGACCGATCCCATTGCTCTACCTGCTGATGTAGTCCAAAAAATACGAGAGGAAGACGAGGAGAGAGAAGATGTCGATTGCCTGCTGGTGGTTCGGAAGAGGGGAAGCGTTGAAGCTTCAAAAACTGCTGAGCCGGTGACGGTCAAGGAGGTTCAGCCATGGAACAAGGTGATCTCGGAGGAAGGTCCGAGCAGAGTCCCCGAGTCATCGAGTGTTGATGATGCCTTCCGTCATGATGAGCAACCGGCGGGCATGCCCGAAGGGTCAAGTTCCGAGGCCCTTCAAAGAAGAGAGAATGACCCAAGTGACTCTCTTGGGGAAATTAATATTGAAGATTCGCCGCCCGACCCCACATTTTCCGACGGGCAATTTCGAGATGCCTGGGCTATGGAGACCCCTAATGTGGGGACGGCCCACAAAGTGGATGATATATTCTGCGAATTCTTCGTGGGGGTCGATGATGTTCCCCACCTGGATGCATCGCTCATTATTTATGAGGCTCAGTGGCTTCTGAACCAAGTAAGTTTTAGCCTCCGTTACCATGTTTGCATGTGTTTTTATTTCTTGATGTCTGATTCCCTTCCTTTCTGCACAGGCTACAACACTCCATTGAGAGGCATCTTCCAAATACCGAGCCGAGCTGACCCGATGTGAGGCTGATCTCAAAAAGCTCACGAAGGAGAGAGATGCCCTCAAACTCCTCTATGTGCAAAAACAAGAGGAGATCAGGAGCCTTCGAGCCGAACTGACTAGAGCCCATCAAGATCAGACTGAGCTCATCGAACGGGTAATGTAAATTTTTGGGAGCTTGTTATGTATTAACTTGATATTGGTGACTAAAACTTTGATCATGCAGGCTCAGCAGAAGGCCAAATTGGTTGAGCAGCTTCGCGAGGGGGCTAAGATGAAAGAGGCAGAGACCTTGGGGTGGAAGCAGCACATAGGCCGTCTCGCTTCGGAGAAAGACACGGTTCAGGCCCAGTTGTCTTTGGTTGAGCGTCAACCCCAAAGCGTGAAGGAGGAGATCTTGGCCCGAACTAAGAAAGTTGAAGAGCTCGAAGCTCGGTTGGCCTCTGAGATTTCAAGGGCCACATTCGAGGCGGAGGTGCTCTTGTCCTCCTACCGAGCTGACGTTGAAGCCGCTAACACTCGAGCGAAGGAGATTTCTGATGCTGCTGAGGTTAACCTATCATGTGTTGCTGAGCATGCTAGGCGCCAGTCTTGGAGAGAGACTCTTGAGGAGGTTCATGCTCGTGGCTTCGACCTCACGGCTGATATCGACAATGCGAAGGTGTTGGAGGACGAGGCTGGAGCTTTTCTTATCGATGATGAAGACTCCGCGAGTGGATCCGAGAGCGGGGGAGATGAAGATGAAGCTCCCGAAGATGCGGCTCCCGAGGAGGACTAGGCACTTAGGATTTTTTTTTCTGTTTGTTTTTTGGATTTTATGTGTAAGACCCTGTGGTCTTTGTAAATACTTTGCATATATGAAATATTCCCTTTCTTTCCGTTTTGTCTCTGATTTCTGATTCGTGATAAACTTTATTTTGCCTTTGCCTTGTGAGAACTTTGTTGCAATCGGGTTGCTATAGCCTTTATAATCGAGTGAGCACTAGCTAGAACTTATAGTAGAATAAACCCTTAGGGTTTTTAGTTAAGCGAGGGAGAGTCCTCGAGCTCAACAATATGTTCGGGATTTTAATTTCGGATGGCTTGATCGAAGCCATAATTGCACTATTTTTATAGCCGAGTTCGAGTAAGGTTCGAACTCATAGTAACAGACCCCTTAAGGTTTGTATCGAGTAATTATGAGTCCTCGAACAATAGTTAAGTGAATTTTTATTTGAGCTTGAAACAGTGGGACCCTTAGGTTCGAATTGAGTGAGAACAAAATCTCGAACTCTAAGTGTATTGGCCCTTAGGCTCTTTAGATGGGCCGGTAAGGCCTCTAAAGGATGGCTATTATTTCCCTCTTTCGGCTTATAAGACTTAGTAAAAATATCTTTATGCCTTAGCATGTATTTTTTACCCATTGGGGTTTTTTTTTTGAGGATTTGATGACGATTGAAACCCCTTTGGTTTTTGTGCCTTAGCACGTTTGTGTTAGGATAATTTGATACCCCTTATGGTTTTTCGAGGTCTGATTTTATCAAAGCCCTTTTGATTATTTGCCGAGGGTAGCCTTTTTTAACCGGGTTTTCAAGGAATTCGAAGGCCTATTTTTATTGCAGGATTCGGACGTCTCCAAGCCGCATTAATTTGGTTGTAGCCTTTGGGTATGCCTCTTGGGCTTATTTCCCAATAACACTTCGTACTTGTTCGAAGTGATAGTCCCCGATAATGGTGGCCTTAGTCTATAGATCGGGGGGTGCCTCTTTGAGGTATTATGAATTTGAGTTTAGATAACTCGAATACGTCGATCGTCGATGGTAGTCCCCGAGTGTTCGAGGGGTATTTGGACTTGGCCCTTGAGCCATTTCTCACAAAATCATAAGTATGGAGCTCGTATAGTAGAAAATTTTCTTTGAGACACAAGATATTTGATATAGAAATAAATCTTCTTTGAATAATTTATACATGCATACATGTTTTTCCATTGGGTCTCGAGTAATCTACATGGACACGGTTCATTCGACCATTTGGCCCATTACAAAGTTTCCGTATCGAGACCCTTTGACACGGAGTACTTTCCTCGAAAATATAAACTCTGAGGGTGATGCCCCCCAGTATTCGAGGTTGATTGTAAAGAAGCCATGNACATAATTAATAGCACTTAATTACTTAGAAAAAAAAAACTCCAAAGCCGCGCGAACGCGTACTTTACTAGCGGTGCATAGTCTAGTTATTTGGGTCAACGAATTATTTCGCATTAAAACCAGTAGCCACTCACTTAACGACTAAATATTTCCCGGGATTATTTTGATTGAAAAACTACCCAATACTTACACGCTAAATGCTGATACTAATCAACACAGAGCCTAATATTAAGCATATGAACAATTGCATAACAGAAATACATATACCAAAAAA
>ML432284.1:8583-33485 GCA_005239525.1 Nicotiana knightiana | reverse complement strand
TTCCCATGTCTCTTGCAGTGTTTCAACTGGTTTCTGTCTGAAGCTCAAAATTTCATCAATTTGTTGAGCAGTCTTGTTGGGTGGATGAAACTTGTTCATGAACTGTTTAACTAAATCCTCCCATATGGTAATGTAATTGATGGGGAGTGAGTTTAGCCAAGTCTGGGCAGTGCCAGTCACTGAGAATGGAAAAAACAACAGTTTTATTGCCTCCTGGGTGACATTTGGCTGCCTCTGTGTTTTGCAAATTGACTGGTAGTTTTTCAAATGCTGCTGGGGGTCTTCGATGTATGATCCTGGGAATAGCCCTTTGTTCTACAATAAGTGCAGCATATTATTTGTTATCTGGAAGGACTCGGCCTGAATCTGAGGAACCAGTATCGCTGTGGCCAAATTCTCAACTGTGGATTGTGCCCAATAATATAGGGGAGCCTCTGCCCCTATGTGAGCGACTGGATCTACCACATCATCCCCATGATTGTTACGTTTGTGTGGATCTTCCATGTCGGTTTCAATTTGTTCAATTTGTGGTTGATGTTTGCTTTTCCGGTTGGTCTGGTTTAAGGCCTTGAAAACTTTCTCGGGATCTGATAAGGCTTCAACTACTTCACCAGTCCTCGATGAGTTTCTAGGCATGCACCTGCAACACGTTAGCAAACGTTAAACTTTCAATGTGAAAACGAAAATTTGAAGAAAATTGACTATATTTCAGAATTTTGTATTTCTTCCAACTCAATTGATAATACCGTTAATTCCCCGGCAACGGCACCAAAATTTGATCACGCTCAACTATGTTTAATTAAAGACTAAGCGGGCGTTGCAATTATAATCCGGGGTATTATGCCCAGAGTCGATCCCACAGGGAATTTACGTATCAATCAAGTCTTTAGAATACGCAACTTTTACTCAATCAATTCTCTCAAGACTTTTTAATATAAATTGGTGATGTTTTACTAATTCTACTGACAATAATAATAACTAACAATTACTAACAATGTGTTGTAAACAATTATGATAAAGGTCTAAGGTTATGGTTTCCCCCGTTGGTGAACTTCCTTCTCGGATACTTCTTATAGTTTGATTAGTTGTCTCTATCAATCATGAACACTCTATCTACCATAAATCTCTCTCAAGTAATTATGATAATTTACTAGACGCACTCTCTCAAGTTACGCTAGCTAGATTGCATTACAATTCACTTTAGATTGCACCCGATGTATCGTTATTTCTAATTCAACTTCTAAACCCTCGNGAACAAATAGAGATTAATCAACCAATCAAAACTATATTAATATCACAATAAGTTTATCCCCCAACGGGTTCCACCAAAACCCTAGGTTAAGAAAGTTAGCTACTCATATTCATAAGAATTAATTCTAAAATAACTTGCATAATTGAACTACAAAATAATAAGTAAAAGCTATGAAAACTAATGTTTGCTTCACTGAGTAGTAAGCCACAAGTTTGTCTTCACTTCAATGGCTTTTCTCCCCTTCGAATCCTTTCAAGTTGTGTTTTGGGGTCTATTTATATGTTTTTGACAAACCCTAAACGTGTAGGGGACTTCTATTCCAACCGGGAAACACTTAAACTCTTCAAAAACTCGAATTTAGCCGGAACAGGGGCCTGGCGTTTGGGCCCTGGCGCCTGGCTAACACCAGGCTAAGGCAGGCGTTTCAGCTCTAACGCCTGGCTAACGCCAGGCAGGGTCAGGCGTTTCAGCTTTAACGCCTGGCTAACGCCAGGCAGGGTCAGGCGTTTGGGCTCTGGTGCCCGGCTATAGCCCGGTGCACTCCTCCTCGCCTCTTGAGCGTAGTTTCGATGTATTTGCATCCATTTAGCTCGACTTCCATCTCCAATTCACCTACACATGAAATAGACTCCATTATACACATAAAAAGTGTATTTTCATCATTAATGCACATAAAATGTAAGGCATATAACTTGTTAAACCATGAATTCTAGCCTCGCATCAGTTAGGCAGGCGACTTACTAAGTACACGTTATTTTTGTACTCATGATACACTTGCCGTGCATTTTATTGCATAGGTACTTTCATAGCGATGTGGAGGATTAAATACTTAGGCGAGCTGCATCATCCGGAGGCGATCCGCAGCTGACAGAGGGTGTGTTGGGATATATTTGCTAATGTGTAATATTCAAACCATTGTTTTACTTAACCGGTTTTATTTAGTTAATATGTAATAAAGTGAAAGGAAATCCTTTTCATAAATGTTAAAACCGGAAATTATTTCAATTAATTAATGATTGGCTTGCCTGACAATGATGTCCGGCGCCATCACGACCTTATGGATTTTGGGTCGTGACAATGACTACATGTAGTTTAATCCTATCCCTAAGTAAAATCTATAAAATGAGGGTTGAAACCTCTAGTTCATGTTAATTAATCTTTCTGAACCCCAAATTATCATTTCTAAAATTAATTCAAAGTTAATGGGAGAGTCCTTGTGTTAGCTAATCCCTTTGGAAACATTAAAGAACAAAAATAATTAAAGAAATAATAACTCACTTAAATATTTCTAAAAATCATTCAATACATAAGTACAATAAGATATTTAATCCACACTTTAAATATGAATATTTCCATAAACAAGATTCAAGTGTTGGAAATAAATACTACACACCTAAATATTCAATAAAAAGTAAGGAAATGAAGAAATGAGTAAGAAATTCTCAACCAAAAGCTTCAAATCTTCAAGACCCAAGTGTGTGCGCAAGAACCCTAGCTTCCAAAACTTGTTCTCTCTAGTATAAGGACTGAAAATAAGCCAAAGATATTTTACAAAATGAGTTGATATGTATTAAATGGTTTGGTGTAAAGATCATGAAATTCCAGAACTGCCCAAATATTTCACCCCATTTCTTCATCGCGTTCGCAACTATACCTTCGTGTTTGTGAATGTTTGTTTCCTTCAGCTTCACGTTCACGATTTTCCCTACGCGTTCGTGGAGGTTTGAGTTCTACTGCTCCACGTTCGCGATGTGTCGTTCACGTTCGCAAAGATCTGGCTTCCTGCCTCACGAAGGGTAATTCACTGGGCAGACTTCCATTTTCCATTTTAGCTCTTTTTTGACTCGTTTTCATATGGTTTCTTCACCATCACTTCTATGTCACTTGATACCTGAAATATGCAAATAAATCTCAATGAATGCCTTAGTTTCTCAACAAAATCATACAAAAGCCTAAGTATCAAGAGGATATAAGTTGGTAAAATACCAACTTATCAGTTCCCAGGGCAAATATTTGCGATCATTTAGCAAACCGCATAACCATTATGCGGTCGCATATGCGACCGCAAAACCTGTTCCGGAACTTAGTTAAAATAGATGTAAGGGGCTATTTTGAGCTTATTTTCTGATATCTTTAGAGTAAAAAAGAGAGTATTAGAGGGAGAAAGTGATCTTCACCAAAATTCTATTCAATTCTTGCTTAAAAAGCTTGAAGATTTTCAAGAGAGGCACCTAGGTCTTCTTCCTAAAGGTAAGATTCTATCCCACAAACTCTTAATTCTAAAATATAACTAGAATGGGCCATTAGTAAGGAAATTCATATGGATGGGAGTGCTTACCTTGCATGCATGTATTCTTAAGGTATGTGGGGTGGGGAGGTTGTGAGTTAAAAATAGAAACGAATGGGGTGTGGGTTGGGTTGGTGTAGTATTTCATAAAAAGGACCATGAAACCTTAATACACACATAGTGTTTGATAAAATTCCAAACTGAGCTAGAATCATGATTGTTTCCCTAATTTTAGTTCAATTTTTCTATATTGCTAAAATAGATTGTAGTTTCTAATATTCTGGAACATCTTAGAGACTTAAGAAGCTCAATTGAGGTATGTTGGCTAACCCCATTTTCTTAGAATTGAATCACATGGTATTAGGGGTAGGCGTTCGGTCGGTTCAGTTCGGTTTGAAGATATTCGGTTCGGTTATTTGGTGTTCAGTTTGGTAAAAGTAGTAACCGAAACCGAATTGAAATAAGTTCGGTTCAGTTTGATTTTTCAATTTCATTTCGGTTTATTTCGAATCTATTTTTGGTTTGAACATTATCATATTGGGCTCTTTCTATGTAATAATTGGACTGGTGAATTTGTTAGTTTTTGTGAAATTTCGGACTTCTGTGTTGCTTGAATGTGATAAATCATAAATTAGAACAAACAACAGGGGTGCCAGAGTTATGCAAGTTTTATCAAAGGTCGCCGAAAAAGTCGTAACACAATAACAAAGAACAGTGGGTCATAGATATTCAACAGAAAAGGTCACTTCCAGCGAGATCTGCTTCTTTATGGCGTGAAAATAACAAGAACAACCAGACTACATCAATGTTATGAGGCGTCGCTTCAACGACACTAATCTCCCAAATAACAACAAAATACAAGGCTGATAAATCGCCGATAGCCGGTTGTCGGTGAGGCTCTGAGGTAAAGCGGCAGTGGCCATCTCTCAAGAAATGAGAGCTTGAGTGGATTTACAAAGGGGATGGTTGACTGATTCTTGTTTCTCTCATGAATGAGAGATAGAGATAGTATTAGGTTTTTTGTTGTAAAAATCTGATAATGTTGTCCAACTAAGATGTCCAATTCATTCACTTAAAATTGGGCCTAATATTATTGCCTATGGGCTTAGCCTATATATAGCTTAATGAATTCATTTGCTAATAATTTCATTTTCCGGTTAACTGAACCAAATAAATCAATAATCCACAACTGAACCGAATAACTAAAATTTTAAACTGAAACCGACCGAAAAAATTGAATAACCAACACTGAAATAAAAATATTTTCGGTTAGGTCGGTTTCTTCTGTTCTGTGACTGATATATGCCCCCTACATGGTATTCACGAAATCGACGTAAGTCACAAATTGAGCGTCCTAGAAATTTCTATCCCGAATGTGCTTGCTTTGCAAAGATATGTGTAATATGTATTCCCATGCTTTCATCATGTTATCTCATCATCTCAGGAAATGTTCAAAACTTAGAATATGTGCTAAAAATGCCTAGACTTCAAGTCAATTCGATTAAAGATTGTTATGCCAAATTGTGTGAAAAGCCTCTATGTGCCTGGAATTCTAATTTTGCTCACATGTGAAATCAAGAGTCTTGAATGATAAACCGTGTTGTTATCGATGATAATAATAATGTTGGAATGTGAAAAAGTACTTGAATCATGAAATACGTCCAAGCTCCAAGAACGAATTTATAATTGAGGCCAATCTTGGCAATGTATTGAAAAGACGGGAAAAAAATATGAAGTGAGATGACTGATTGAATATGGTTGATGTCTCAAATGAGATGGCTTAGCAGATCGGGTCGAGATCAGACTACATGTAAGAACACGGTGGTATTGTCGATGAAATTTTGAATACGAATGATGTCTCAAATGAGATGGCTTTGCTGGTCGGGCCGAGATCGGACTCCGTGTAAGAACATGGTGGTATTGTGGATTGTGGCACATTGGCACTAAAAACCATCCAACCTAATAAAATGAAAATTGACTTGAAAATCTATGTGATCCTGAACTTGACGTTTTAATGATATTTAAAGCTCATATTGCTTTCTTGACTGTTTCCCTTGTATCACTATTCATTTTATTGAAATGGTGTTTAGTTTTCATACTAGTACTATTCAATAGAACTAACGTCCCTTTTGTTGGGGGAACTGCATCTTTAAATGGATGCAAGTGATTCCATAGCAGACAGTGTTGATCACAAATAGTGTTGCATCCCCTTCTCATCAGACTCGGTGAGCCCCATTTCATTCTAGGGTCATGTATTACATCTTTTGTTTATATTGTTGTACTTTTTGAGGTATACCCAACAAGCACCATCTTTACACTCTTTTATGTATTTAGAGACTCCGTAGACACTAAGTGGGTTGTATATGGGTGCTAGAAAGGTCAAACGAATTATATCGTGTTTTGGACTCTTGTTCCACTAAATCATAAAGCGTATGTATTTTGAAACTTAATAATGATGTAGAAAAATGAAATGATTTAGTAATGTTTATATATATGATCCTTCTAATATTTAACTAATGAAAATATGCCTTCTCTTAATCATAAGCGAGTTGGGTAGAAAGTGTCTAACATGCTTGCTCGACCGGGTCCCACTCGGTTGAGCACCGGTCGCACTCCCCGGGGTTGGGGCATGACAAGTCCTTAGTAATTGGTCTTTTCTTCACCAAGTTCTCATTTCTTACTTCTGGGTGATTCTACAATCCCAAGCAGATGTAACTAACACCATTTCTCATCAACCAAATGTTTACAACAATCATAATTCCACAATCCAAAACCCTAGCATAGTTCTTAGGGTTCTCTTCATCAAACCCATTTAATATTCTCCCAAAAACTCATCTGTTAATAGTTATAAATAATCTGGGAGTAGAAGCAATAACTTTTTGATGTTGAATCCTCTTGAATTCGAGTGCTAGGGTTTCCTTTCTCAATAATGGTGCCTCGATCGAATATCTAATAAGCGAAAGGATTTACCCATGTTAATAATGTGTTGGATAATTGAAATTAACGTTGGATAATCGTTAGGAATTACCTTGGATGATGGAGGGACCTTGGGGAAGTTAGGTTCTTTAGAGCTCTTATTTCTAGAGTAGGTTTTCGTGTTTGCGGTATGGAGGAACGAGGTAGTGCTTTTGAATAAGTAAACACATCCCAAAATTGAGAAGGAAAAATAAAAATATCTCGGATAAACTTCGTCAGCGTGAGGCACCATCAGGGGCGCCAAAATAATTGTGCAAGGTGCCATAGCAAGTGCCAAAACTACAGTGCCTTGTACTGTCAGGGGCGCTGAGGACGATGCCCTGGACATTGCCTTGCAGTGTCAGGGGCGCTGAAGTTAAAATGCCTTGCACTGTCAGGGGAACTGAAGTTATAGTGCCTTGCACTGTCTGGGGCACTGAAGTTATAGTGCCTTTCACTGTTAGGGGCGCTAAAGACGAACCTCCTATTAACGTTGTCGATTCTACTGAATTTTATGCACCTCACTCTCAGTCTTGATTCTAAAACAATTGTTTCCACTCATACTCATCCCGATAGGACATCACATGTCTAAAAGGTCACATTAATACTCATTTAATGCATCCACAACTAATCCAGATTAACGGGGTGTTACAGAAGACATGATTGAAATTGAAGTTATGATGCCAAATGGTGTAAGGAATCCGAGTGTGCTTAACATTCTTATTTGCTCACATGTGCACTGAAAGTATTGAATAGAAATGGTTTGTAGTAGATGAGTGTGACAATGTTTGGAAGTAAACAAGACGAGCAAGAAATATGAAATACAGCCAACATACCAAGAATGATATTATGTTATGGTCATTGGTGCAAATGAAATGAATGATATGTAAAAGATTATGAAACGAGTGGTAAATCCCTTTTGATAATACATGCTTTGGGAGAATTGTTTAGTCATCGAGGAAGGCTAGGTCAAAATAACCTAATCCCAAAACTATACGTGCCGGTGTAGGATTGATTGAAGGGAAAATCCTCGTGTTAATGTGTTGAGATTGTTTCCCCTTATATGGGATAAGAATGGTGTTTTGAGATGTTTCCCCTTGTGTCGACCCACATGGAATTCTGGTGAGAAGGCTTAGACGATCTGGCTGAGATCGGACGCCAAGCCTCGCACATGGTGGTATTATGAGTGGATGTTTCGGGGTGAGACGGCTTAGCTGATCGGGCTGAGATCGGACTCCATGCTAAAAATACGGTAGTGTATCGGTGCTAATGATCTCCCAACTAAATAATATTGAAATTTTTTGAAATTTATTTTGCCCCTAATTTGACATCTTGTTACTATTTAAGTCTCTTATTGATTTCACGTTTCCTTCTTCGTTTACTGTTACTCATTTTATTGAGAGGGTGTTTAGTTTTACATACTAGTACTATTCCATGTGTACTAACGTCGCTTTTGTTAGGGAAACTACATCTTTAATGGATGCAGATGGTTCCATAGCAAGTGATATTGATCTGTGAATAGCAGAACACCCTCTCTTCAACTGACTTGGTGAGCCCCACTTCATTTCAGGATCCTGCATCTCTTGTCCCTTGTACATAGTATTTTAAGGTATAGTAGGGGCCTTGTTGTCGGCACTTTCATATCACTCTTTTGTTTCAGTTAGATGCTCTGTAGACGTAGTGTGGGTTGTATTTTGTTTTGGTAAAGTTTAACTAAAAGTGTTGTAAATGTATCATTTGTACAACTTCAACTACGAATGTGTAATGCACTATTTTGAAGACATTTTAATGACGTAACTAATGGAAATGAATTAGTGTTATTCACATGATCTCTTACTCTCTAATTAATAAAATGTATCTTCTCTTTATTCTTGGGATAATTGGGTAGACGAAAATGCGCAGGCTTGCTCGACCGGGTATCTTGGTTGAGCGTCGGTCACGCTCCCCGAGGTTGGGGCGTGACAAGTTGACTTTTGTAGACTTTTTGCCAAGTGAATAAAGATCGAAGCTTTATTATTTAAAATTTGATTTCTATGGATTTCGAAGTTATTGAGTTATTTTTAGCTAGATTTGAACCATTCGGAGGCCGGTTTGTGAGGCTAGGTATTTATAGAGTATTGATTCTCGCACTTTGAGGTAAGTAACTTGTTTAAACTTTAATGGTAAATTCCCGTTGGCTATGGTGTTGATACATGTTGGGATGACACATGTTCTAGGTGAAGAGCGCATATGCGTACACCGGGGTTATTTATGATCCTGGTAGATCTTATGCTATTAAATGGATTGTTTTCTATCATACTCTGTTGTTTCTATGTTCTTCCACTTGTATGACTACGTGAACTATTATTCATGTTATAAATCAGGTTTAGGCTATGTGCTTATCTGTTTGAGTCATAATATGGCTATTCTTGCTATATTGAGTTGTCTACCTTAAATATAGTCATATTCTCAATCATGATGTACATTTGTGTATTATCTCTTTGTCTCTGTGCACTCTTTATATGTTATCTCACATGTTGTTGATGCCTTTATCAGTGCAATAAGGGTTGAGCTGAGTACTATTATATGTGAGCATTAGAGACTTGAGCGGTTGATGACTAAACTTTGAAAGTAAGGTCGATTAGATATTGATATAAGGTGGCGCGTGCATCCAGACATACATTAGGGTGAATGGTATTGATTGTAAGGTAACGTGTGTGCAAGGCCCCATATTGGGCTAAGTAATATTGATCATTGATTAGATGTTTTAGCGCTTGGACTAGGACCTGTCCATTTAGAGTAAGGTATTAACTTGTGGGTGCATGAACATCGATCATATATGTGATTGTGAGGGACTTATGTCTAGCACCTGTAAAGTGTTGACTGTGGCTGTAAGTAATTTTTAAAGGGATTTGTCCAGGCATTATACTTGTGTTGAGATTTGGTGTAATTAAAGATTTAATTACGGTATTGTTGATTCTGGCATGTATACTTGTCATGCAAGTATAAGGTTGTGTTTCTTTCCTAATGCTAATCGGTACTTGATGTCTCTATTCAATGTATAACACTTAGAATCAAAGTTAAATTGGTAAAACCATGTTAGGTGATTTCTATGATTTGATATTACTTAAGCTATTTTTCCTTTTGCCATTACCATACAATTATTGTTGTAATTGGCTGTTGGAAATGGATATTGGACCTTGCCAAGATTTTCACTGATTTTAGCCCGAGGTTGGGCTTGTTACTTATTGATTACATGGGGTCGGTTCTACTCATACTCCACTCTGAAATTTATGCATATATCCAGGTACTGCTTAGAGAAATAATTGCTATAGAGTGGCATTAGTGCTAGTTTTGGAGATTTCAGGGTAGTTTTTTTTTTCGTTCACAGGACTTTATGTCCCTTTTCTTTTAGTTCATGTTATTACTGTTCCATCTTTCATACAGTACTGTATTTTTTTGTAGAGCTCATGTACTAGATGAAACCAGGTTGTGACATGGTTTTCAGTTTTATTATTTCTGTTGACTTCAGTTATTCATGTTATTCCAATGTTGAGACTATTTAATACTGTTATTTAAGAGAGCGGTGTTAGGTGTTCATCGTGACTCGTGTGGGATTTTGGGTCGTAGAAAGTTTTTATCACATAACTAGTTTGCTTAGGTCTCCCGAGTCATGAACAAATCTAATAGAGTCTTGATGATCGGTATAGATACGTCTGTACTTATCTTCGGGAGGCTAAAGGACTGTTAGGAAAAAATTCCCTTTCTTTAATTCTCCGTCCTACAGATTGCTTTATCCCTAATTCTGAATCTTTAATTTACTATTCTATCACATATATGAAGACACGATTGTCTAGTGCAGCTGAGCAGGCACTGGTACCCTACTCCAAGGCCGTGAGTGGTCGGGTCCATCGGGCGTAACATCACTCAGAATCAGTTCCTCGGGCATACCTCACAGGCACTCATAATCATCCCCTCGGGCAACCTCACAGTTACTCATACCTCCAATCACTCGTCACTCGGCACTCGCACTCAGTAGGTACCTGCGCTCACTGGGGAGTGTGTACAGACTCCGGAGGGGCTCCTTCAGCCCAAGCGCTAATATCAAGACACCTCGTGGCATATCATATCATCATAATCAAGCCCTCGGCCTCACTCAGTCAGAAACACTCAAAAATCCCCTCGGGCTATCAGTAAAACGGGGTACTCGATCCAAAACATCATTTTATATCTCAAAATAATGTAAATAAAACTGAGTTTCGAAATCAGTTAAACATAATATGACTGAGTGTAAATCATAAGTCAACACAGTGAGGAAATAGCAGTAAAAGCCCCCAAGAGGTTCAAACAAGTCAGACAAGGGCCCAAACATGGCTTAAAGCCCAAATATAACAATAGTCTTCAAACACGATTTAACATATGATTTAAAAGTAAATACGCAACTCAATAGTTGCCACCGGAAGGACCAAGTCAAAATCCACATTCAGTGCACGCCACACACTCGTCATCCGGCATGTGCGCCACTCCAAAAAAATAGTGAGAAAATATGAAGTCCGGGGTTTCATACCCTCAGGACAAGATTTATAGTCATTACGAACCTCAAACTGGCCCAAGTACTAATCCGCGATTCTCTTGCCTCTCGAATCGGCTCACGATTTCTCCGAATCTACCCAAAACCATATTAATAAGGTCAAAATATTCTAGGAAGACGAAACCCATTCAAAAAATATCAAATTTAACCAAAACTCCCGAAATTGGCCAAACCCGACCCCGGGCCCATGTCTCGGAATTCTATAAAAATCACGCCACAAGAATTCTCATCCATTCCCGAGTTTATACACACCAAGAACATCAAAATCGGACCACAATAGCCCCTTCAGTTTCTCAATTAAAGTCTCAATTTCTCATGCCCTAACTTCCCCAGTTTTTGGGTTTAAATCCAACTAAGTTCAGGTTTAATCTTATCTCAACAAAGTCCTCTTGATTTCCCCATTCAAAACCCTCTCCAAGCTTCAAACCCGCATGAAAATGGTGAAAGAAAGACCAAAATTCGCTAAGAACCCTTTTTATATGTTCTGCCCAGGGATTTCCGCACCTGCCGTCCCAGGTGCGCACCTACGACCATCACTTAAAAGCCAATTTTTCGCACCTGTGATACAAATTCTGCACCTGCGACTCTGCAGGTGCGGTCCCAGCTCCGCATTTGCGGTCTTCCTACTCTCCACCCAAAATCCGCATATGCGGTCTCTTGTCCGCTTCTGCGGGCCCGCACCTGCGAGCCTCTATCCGCAGGTGCGGTTACACCAACACCAGCAGCTTCAGCCGCAATTTTCCAACATTAAATCCCTCTATGGCTATCTGAAATCACCCCGAGCCTCTCAGGACCCCAACCAAAAATACCAACAAGTCATAAGTGATCACCCGGACTTAGTCGCACCCTCGGAACACCCAAAATAACATCAAAACACTAAATTCACCTCGGATTAAAACCTATGAACTTAGAAATTTTCAAATTTCGCCAAAGATGTCGAAACCATCCAAAACACTTCCGATATAACTGAAAAATTGCACACATATCCAAAATGGAACTACGAACTTGCTCCAGCTTCCAGAATTCCATTCCGACCCCTATAGCCTATTTTTCACTACCGATCGAAAATCGCCAAAAACTAACTTTCACCAATTCAAGCCTAATTCTACACCGGACATCAAAACCACATTCTGAACACACTCCTAAGTCCGAAATTACCTAACAAAGCTATCCGAACCATAAAATCTATATACCGAGGTGGTTTACCAATAAGTCAACCTCCGGTTGACTTTTTCAACTATTGAACCAAGTTAAGAGACTAAGTGTCTTATTTCCCTCCAAAAAAATTGCTCCGAACCCGAGCCAACCAATTTAACACAACTTAATGAAGCTGAACCACAAAAAATGAAGCAGAATAGGGGAACGGGGCTAAACTCTCGGAACGACCAACCGGGTCGTTACATCTTCCCCCACTTAAACATATGTTCGTCCTCGAACGTGCCAAGAGTTGTTCTCCAAAACCATCAAATTGCCACGTAACCTCACCATGCATATACCCGGGGGTGATCCCACGTCACCCTATCCCATATAGGTCCGATAGCACAACACCGTTGAAATTTCGAAATCCAACCCGACCCATAAACCTTAGAACCAAAATTCCACTTCTGAAATAACTTACAAGATCAAAATTCCACAACTATAAACTGAATAAGTCTGAACACGGTGTATCAAGCCATATCCATAACCCAAGATGCAATCACAAAATATACCGCATGACTCAAACACTCATGGCAATAACCCTTAGTCACAATAGCTGCTCAAAACAACCCAATACCGGTACATAACCTCTTATCAAGAAATGCCTCGCTCTAACACTTTCATATACTATCGATGATCAAAAGAAACACATAGAAACTAGAAACCATTCGTCCGATAAGTCGAACCTGAAGCTCCCATTTTCCAAGCAGGAATTATACCAGATTTCTAAGTCGACTCCTGATATTCATCCTTCCAACTATGTTGTATTCAATTCGGACAGTATTCATTCTAGGTCCAATGGCCTCTTATCATCCAATACGACCACTCTGATGACATGACACATGAATACAATTCAAAGCCTTAACATGTGCAACTCGTGCACTCAATAGCAACATCCCAATGTAATCAAATTATATAAAAGATTCACTGGAGAGGACCATCCCGCCAGTAACAATTACCGTCAAAACACCATGCTAAGAGCCTGACACACATCGAAAAATCAAAACACATGAATCTGACACCAAGGATCATAACTCCGCTACAATGTGTGATCCCATCCACACGCTGGTCCACATGAAATACTACAAGTCATCTTTCTGAAAATCGATAACCATGCGCGACTCGACATCAAGTACTCAAAGTGCGTTTCCCTAACCACGGGGAATCGAGCGATACCATGCCACATGAACATGCAAGAACATAACCAATATATCTCAACCCCGCAATACCCAATTACTTACCTTACTCAAATCTATCTATAAAGCCCAATTAGAACCGCACCATATGTGCCTATAACCAACGAGCACGACTCCTCGCAACACCGAAGCGTAATTCATACATCACTCCAGAACACGAATAACTCAATGACAATCGAATTGTACATCCCTCAACAATATGAATTCGGCGTCAGCAATTCCGACCCGGTGCAAAACAAACACTCATACGGGCCTACCAATAACCCTAAATCAACTCTGGCAACCCACAACAGATAGATAACTCATTGAAAAGTTCACAATGACTGAATCATGGTACATACTAATATCTGACTAGCTTTGCCCGCATCTTCACAGTTCACTACCAAAAAAATAACCTATTTATGAGAACTCTCGGTCTCGAAGTCCATGAAGCGCATGAATTACTCTATCTGATCTCCACTCCACCGCTCGAATACATAACACATCCCTAGTACTCAATCATTCCACGGGGGATACCCCTAAAATCCTTCTGTTCCACCAAGCAAACTTGAATATCAGCAGTCGATCCAACAAGAGAGTGTCGTAATACCAATGAAGCTCCATAAACTCCACACATTGTCTCTTCAAAAATGTATACCCTCATCAAACCTCCTAAGAGTAATATCATCTACCTAGTCATCTGAAACTGCCAATGATGCCTAAAATTTGACCTTCCTTCCAGAACAGAACCGTGACTTCACATATGCAAACCTCAACTCTACCCAACATATAGCATACACCATGCCATCCTAGGACAAATATGGGAACTTTATGGTCCCTTTCGAGCCATAATCTACTACATACCCAACTAGCCAGGAACTTTTCATTTGATCCCATCTAGAGGCAAAAATCATTATACATCATAAGCTCTTCAGGCTAGCAGAAAATGTACATCTCTAACCGTGGTAGAAACAATCAGGAACTATTTGAATCCCATTTGTACACACCCAACCGTGAAGACTGAATCCTATAATAACAAAGGAGTGCTAATACAGATGGAATACACCGTTAATCAAATACATGGGCGCTACTGGAGCATTGGCCAGCCCAAAAGACATCACCAGGAACTCATAATACAACTTAAGGATCTACTTCACTCCACAACTGAACAACTTAAGAGGTCTTCCCATACACTCACGACTCGAGGTCATGTGCCAACTCCAGACAGAAGTCAAACACTCAATAGTTCTTGCTACATATCCAGCCCATCCCCTTTTTGTCACAACCAAGCAATATGGACACATATCACCCTCAAATCACACTCACCACATAGTCATCCAGTCACAAAGTCCCGTCAATAAGGACACCAACGGACATATAAGTCCCGAAACACATGTGCTCACAAAATGAAATCTCAGCGCTCAACCCACAGACAGAATCCGGCCTCAAGTCCTCTAGACTGTCCAATTATCAACATGCTAAAATCACATCTCATCCATGGAAGTCACAAGCAGTCGACGCACAACTGATATAAAGTGATCACGTGCGCATTCAAATATATGGAAGGAATTCAAGAGTTACGCTATGGCTGAATAAAATGGATTTGCACGACAATAATTCAAGAATGTGAGATTTTCCTAAGGGTTTTGTAGCCTCTCGAAGATAAGTACGAACATCTCCGTACCGATCTGCAAGACTCTACTAAACAAGCTCGTGACCGGTGAGTCCTATGTAACCTAGCGCTCTGATACCAACTTGTCACGACCCCAAATCTAAACAAGTCGTGATGGAACCTATCATGGAACTACGCCAACCAAATCCACACTCAAATAGTAAATAATCTTTAATTTATATCATTACTAAACCCATAACCCATAAAGGTTTCGTTTAAACATTTTAAAAACAGATAAAGCTACACCGAATATTAAATACAATCCCGAGATCCCGGAGTCACTGGTCATGAGCATCTACAGAAAATATAGAACTCTTGAAAATAAACTCTATTATAGTAAGTCCGATAGAGAGAGAGAGAGCAGGGATGCGGACGCGTAAAACTACCTTGCAAAATCTCCGAGAAGTCTCTAGTATAGATACACAACTCACTCTGCCCTAGAACCTAGATCTGAACACAAGGTGCAGGGAGTAATGTGAGTACATCAACTCAGTAGTAATGAAAATAAATCAGGTCTGAGCAGTAAGAAACATATAAGGTCAAATCATCATTTCACAATCAGCACAGTCTTTCTTTCCAACAGTGTATACGTTAAATCCTCATGCTTAAAAGTCGATTTCAGTAAAAATCATTTGGGAAAATACTTGCCAACAGTTTCAACATAACTTTCAAGAATTTTAGTGCAAAAATGATAAAAATCATAAAAAAAGCCTCTCGGGCAAAACATATTTCATAAGTTCAGAGTGAAAGTGGTAAAATCATAAGTAGCCCCTCGGGAAAAACATGTATTAGAAACTTCTCCTCGGGCGTAACATCACTCAGAATCAGCCCCTCGGGCATACCTCACAGGCACTCATAACCAGCCCCTCGGGCAACCTCACAGTCACTCATACCTCCAATCACTCGTCACTCGGCACTCGCACTCAGTTGGTACCTGCGCTCACTAGGGGTGTGTAGAGACTCCGGAGGGGCTCCTTTAGCCCAAGCGCTAATATCAAGCCACCTCGTAGCATATCATATCCTCACAATCAAGCCCTCGGCCTCACTCAGTCAGAAACTCTCAAAAAGCCCCTCGGACTATCAGTAAAACGGGGTACTCGACCCAAAACTTCAATTTATATCTCAAAATAGTGTAAATAAGGCTGAGTTTCGAAATCAGTTAAACATAATATGAGTGAGTGTAAATCATAAGTCAACACAGTGAGGAAATAGCAGCAAAAGCCCCCAAGGGGTTCAAACAAGTCAGACAAGGCCCCAAACATGCCTTAAAGCCCAAATATAACAATAGTCTTCAAACACGATTTAACATATGATTTAAAAGTAAGTACGCAACTCAATAGTTGCTACAGGACGGACTAAGTCAAAATCCACAATTAGTGCACGCCACACACTCGTCATCCGGCATGTGCGCCACTCCAAAAAAATAGTGAGAAAATACGAAGTCCGGGGTTTCATACCCTCAGGACAAGATTTACAGTCATTACTTACCTCAAACTGGCCCAAATATTAATCCCCGATGCTCTTGCCTCTCGAATCGGCTCCCGATTTCTCCGAATCTACCCAAAACCATATTAATAAGATCAAAATATTCTAGGAGGACGAAACCCATCGAAAAGTATTAAATTGAACCAAAATTCCCGAAATTGGCCAAACTCGACCCCGGGCCCATGTATCGGAATTATATAAAAATCACGCCACCAGAATCCTCATCCTTTCCCGAGTCTATACATAACAAGAACATCAAAATCGGACCAAAAGAGCCCCTTCAATTACTCAATTAAATTCTCAATTTCTCATGCCCTAACTTCCCGAGTTTTTGGGTTTAAATCCAACTAGTTTCAGGTTTAATCTTACCTCAACAAAGTCCTCTTGATTTCCCCATTCAAAACCCTCTCCAAAGCTTCAAACCCGCATGAAAATGGTGAAAGAAAGACCAAAATTCGCTTAGGACCCCTTTTATATGTTCTGCCAAGGGATTTCCGCACCTGCGGTCCCAGGTGCGCACCTACGAGAATCACTTAAAATCCAATTTTCCGCACCTGCGATACAAATTCCGCACCTGCGACTCTGCAGGTGCGGTCCCAGCTCCGCATTTGCGGTCTTCCTACTCTCCACCCAAAATTCGCATATGCGGTCTCTTGTCCGCTTCTGCGGGCCCGCACCTGCGGGCCCCTATCCGCAGGTGCGGTTACACCAGCACCAGCAGCTTCAGCTGCAATTTTCCAACTTTAAATCCCTCAATGGCTATCCGAAATCACCCCGAGCCTCTTGGGATCCCAACCAAAAATATCAACAACTCATAACTGATCACCCAGACTGAGTCGCACCCTCGGAACACCCAAAATAACATCAAAACACTAAATTCACCTTGGATTAAAGCCTATGAACTTAGAAATTTTAAAATTTCTCCAAAGATGTTGACACCATCCAAATCACTTCCGATTGACCTGAAAAATTGCACACATATCAAAAATGGCACTACGAATTTGCTCCAGCTTCCAGAATTCCATTCCGACCCTAATAGCCTATTTTTTACTGCCGACCGGAAATCGCCAAAAACTAACTTTCGCCAATTCAAGCCTAATTCTACACCGGACATCAAAACCACATTCCGAACACACTCCTAAGTCCCAAATCACCTAACGAAGCTATCCGAACCATAAAATCTACATTCTGAGGTCGTTTACCAATAAGTCAACCTCCGGTTCACTTTTTCAACTATTGAACCAAGTTAAGAGACTAAGTGTCTCATTTCTCTCCAAAATAATCGCTCCGAACCCAAGCCAACCAATCTAACACTACTTAATGAAGCGGAACCAAAATAAATGAAGCAGAATATGGGGAACAGAGCTAAACTCTCGGAATGACCAACCGGGTCGTTACATCTTCCTCCACTTAAACATATGTTCATCCTCGAACGTGCCAAGAGTTGTTCTCCAACACCATCAAATTGCCGCGTAACCTCACCATGCACATACCCGGGGGTAATCCCACGTTACCTTATCCCATATAGGTCCGATAGCACAACACCGTTGAATTTCGAAATCCAACCCCACCCATAAACCTTAGAACCAAATTTCCACTTCTGAAATAACTTACAAGATCAAAATTCCACAACTATAAACTGAATAAGTCTGAACACGCTGTATCAAGACATATCCGTAACCCAAGATGCAATCACATAATATACCGCATGACTTAAACACTCATGGAAATAACCCCTAATCACAGTAGCTGCTCAAAACAACCCAATACCGGTACATAACCTCTTATCAAGAAATGCTTTGCTCTAACACTTTCATATACTATCGATGATGAAAAGAAACACATAGAAAGTAGAAAGCATTCGTCCGATTAGTCAGACCTGAAGCTCCCATTTCCCAAGCAGGAATTATACCAGATTTCTAAGACGACTCCCGATATTCATCCTTCCAACTATGTTGTATTCAATTCTGACAATATTCATTCTAGGTCCAGTGGCCTCTTCTCATCCAATACGACCAGTCTGATGACATGGCACAACAATACAATTTAAAGCCTTAACATGTGCAACTCGTGCACTCAATAGCAACATCCAAATGTAATCAAATTATATAAAAGATTCATTGGAGAGGACCATCCCGTCAGTAACAATTACCGTCACAACACCATGCTAATAGCCTGACACTCATCGAAAAATCAAAACACATGAATCTGACACCAAGGATCATAACTCCGCTACAATGTGTGATCCTATCCACACGCTGGTCCACATGAAATACTTCAAGTCACCTTTCTGAAAAACGATAACCATGCGCGACTCGACATCAAGTACTCAAAGTACGTTTCCCTAACCACGGGGAATCGAGCGATACCATGCCACACGAACCCACAAGAACATAACCAATATGTCTCAACCCCGCAAAATAGTGCTAATACGGCTGGAATACACCGTTAATCAAATATAGGCGCTACTGGAGCATTAGCCAGGCCAAAAGACATCACCAGGAACGCATAACACAACAGAAGGATCTGCTTTACTCCATAACTAAACAACATAAGATGTCTTCCCATACACTCACGGCTCGAGGTCATGTGCCAACTCCAGACATAAGTCAAAATCATAATAGTTCTTGGTACATATCCAGCCCATCCCTTTTTTTGTCACAACCAAGCGATATGGACACATCTCACCCTCAAATCACACTCACCACATATTCATCCAGTCAAAAAGTCCCGTCAATAAGGACACCAATGGACATATAAGTCCCCAAACACATGTGCTCACACAATGAAATATCAGCGCTCAACCCACAGACAGAATTCGGCCTCAAGTCCTCCAGACTGGCCCATTATCAACAGGCTAAAATCACATCTCATCCATGGAAGTCATAAGCCATCTACGCACAGCTGATACCTAGCGCTCACGTGCGCATTCAAATACATGGAATGAATTCAAGAGTTACGCTTTGGCGGAATAAAATGGATTTGCACGACAAGAATTCAACAACGTGAGATTTTCCTAAGTGTTCTGTAACTCTCGCAGATAAGAACGGACGTCTCTGTACCGATCCGCAAGACTCTACTAAACCTGCTCATGACCGGTGAGTCCTATGTAACCTAGCACTCTGATACCAACTTGTCACGGCCAAAATCTAAACCAGTCGTGATGGTACCTATCGTGGAACTAGGCCATCCAAATCTACACTCAAATCATAAATAATCTTTCATTTATATAATTACTAAACTAATAACCCATAAAGGTTTCATTTAAATATTTTAAAAACAGATAAA
This sequence comes from Nicotiana knightiana, assembly GCA_005239525.1. Taxonomy (NCBI): domain Eukaryota; kingdom Viridiplantae; phylum Streptophyta; class Magnoliopsida; order Solanales; family Solanaceae; genus Nicotiana; species Nicotiana knightiana. The sequence goes on along the minus strand of ML432284.1, from coordinate 13,604 downwards.
GCTACACTGAATATTAAATACAATCCCGAGATCCGAGAGTCACTGGTCATGAGCATCAATAAAAAATATGTAACTCTAGAAAATAAACTCTATATTAGTAAGTAGGAGAGAGAGAGCAAGGATGCGGACGCATGCAGCTACTTTGCAAAATCTCCGAGATGTCTCTGGCACAGATACATAGCTCATTGTGCCCTAGCACCTGCATCTATACACAAGGTGCAGGGAGTAATGTGAGTACGCCAACTCAGTAGTAATGAAAATAAATCAGGTCTGGGCAGTAAGAAACACATAAAGTCAAATCATCATTTCTCAATAAGCACAGTCTTTCTTTCCAACAGTGTATTCGTTAAATCATCACGCTTAAAAGCCGAATTCAGTAAAACTCATTTGGGAATTTACTTTCCAGCAGTTTCAACATTACTTTCAATAAGTTTAGCGTAAAAATGATAAAAATCATAAAAAAAGCCTCTTGGGCAAAACATATTTCATAAGTTCAGAGTGAAAGTGGTAAAATCATAAGTAGCCCCTCGGGCAAAACATGTATCTAATATTTCCCCTCGGGCGTAACATCACTCAGAATCATCCTCTCAGGCATACCCCAAAGTCACTCATAATCATCCCCTCAGGCAACCTCACAGTCACTCATACCTCCCAATCAATCGGCACTCGGCACTCGCACTTAGTAGGTACTTGCGCTCACTGAGGGTGTGTACAGACTCCAGAGGGGCTCTGTCAACCCAAGCGCTAATATCAAGCCACCTCGTGGCATATCATATCCTTACACTCGGGCCCTCATCCTCACTCAGTTAAAAACTCTCAAAAAGCCTCTCAGGCTATCAGTAAAACGGGGTACTCGACCCAAAACATCATTTTATATCTCAAAATAGTGCAAATAACGCTGAGTTTTGAAATCAGTTAAACATAATATGAATGAGTGTAAATCATAAGTCAACACAGTGAGGAAATAGCAGTAAAAGCCCCCAAGGGGTCTAAACAAGGCGGCACAAGGCCCCAAACATAGCTTACAGCCCAAATATAACAATAGTCTTCAAACATGATTTAACATATGATTTAAAAGTAAATATGCAACTCAATAGTTGCCACGGGAAGAACCAAGTACAAATCCACAATCAGTGCATGCCACACACTCTCATACGACATGTGCGCCACTCCAAATAGTGAGAAAATACGAAGTCTAGGGTTTCATACCCTCAGGACAAGATTTACAGTCATTACTTACCTAAAACCGGCCCAAATACTAATTCGCGATGCTCTTTCCTCTCGAATCATCTCCCGATTGCTCCGAATCTAACCAAAACAATATTCATAACATCCAAATATGCTAGGAAGACGAAAGACATTTGAAAAATATCAAATTTAACAAAAATTCCCGAAATTGGCCAAACCCGACCCCCAGGCCCACGTCTTGGAATTATATAAAAATTACATCACAAGAATCCTCATCCTTTCCCGAGTCTATACATACCAAGAACATCAAAATCGGACCACAATAGCCCCTTCAATTACTCAATTAAAGTCTCAATTTCTCATGCCCTAACTTCCCCAAATTTTGGGTTTAAATCCAACTAATTTCAGGTTTAATTACTTAGAAAACAACATAGAATCGAGTTATGAAGTCAAAAATCTTACGTCAACAAAGTCCTCTTGATTTCCCCCTTCAAAACCCTCTCCAAATCATCAAACCCGCATGAAAATGCTGAAAGAAAGACCAAAATTCGTTAAGGACCCTTATTTAATGTTATGCCTAGGGATTTCCACACCTGCGGCCATTTTATCGCACCTGCGGTCCTAGGTGTGCACCTGCGAGAATCACTTAAAATCCAATTTTTCGCACCTGCGATACAAATTTCGCACTTGCGAATCCGCTTGTGCGGCCCCAGCTCCGCATCTGTGGTCTTACTCTTGTCCACCCAAAATCCGCATCTGCGGTCTCTTGTCCAATTTTGCGGGCCCGCACCTGCGGTCCCCTATCTGCAGGTGCGGTTACACCAGCACCAGCAGCTTCATCTGCAATTTTCCAACTTTATATCCCTCGATGGCTATACGAAATCACCCCGAGCCCCTCGGGACCCCAACCAAAAATACCAACAAGTAATAAGTGATCACACGGACTTAGTCGCACCCTTAGAACACCCAAAATAACATCAAAACACTAAATGCACCTAGGATTCAAGCCTATGAACTTAGAAATTTTCAAATTTCGCCAAAGATGTCAAAACCATCCAAAACACTTCTGATTGACCTGAAAATTTGCACACATATCCAAAATGGAACTACAAACCTGCTCCAACTTCCGGAGTTCTATTCCGACCTCTATAGCCTATTTTCCACTGCCGACCAAAAATCGCCAAAAACTAACTTTTGCCAATTCAAGCCTAATTCTACACTGGACATCAAAACCACATTCCGAACACACTTCTAAGTCCCAAATCACCTAAAGAAGCTATCCAAACCATAAAATCTACATTCTGTGGTTTTTTACCAATAAGTCAACCTCTGGTTGACTTTTCCAACTATTGAACCAAGTTAAGAGACTAAATGCCTCATTTCTCTCCAAAAAAATTTCTCCGAACCCGAGCCAACCAATCTAACACAACATAATGAAGTTGAACCACACAAAACGAAGCAGAATAGGGGGAACGGGGCTAAACTCTCGGAACGACCGCCCGGGTCATTACATCCAATTATCTTAGAGTTACTATCGAGTCCTGGTATGATATTTTTTATGTGCATATGGGTATGGCGGTCGCCCTATCTTGATATTTGATGTGAATATATATATATATATATATATATATACATTTATATGAATGACGTTGTATATGCATATATGTAGTCCTTATGTATATCATGGCCCTAGGAGGCATTCCAGATATATAGGTTGATTCCTTTTATCTCATGTTACTCTTATGTCTCCTTTATGTAAATTACATGCCTTTCATACTCAATACTTTATTTGGATTATTGCCCCTTTTACCTCGGGGTGTTGTGTTTCATGCATGTAGGTTCGGATAGGCAGGGTAACGATGTGCATAGTAGGTTGCCTGTTCAGTTGATATTGGAGAACTCCAATTATCTTAGAGTTGTTATCGAATCATCGTATGATATTTTGATGCGCGTATGGGTATGGCAGTGGCCCTGTCCTGACCTTATGATGCCATTTACTCCAGTAGAAGCTTGTAGACAATGACAATATAGTTAGATGTTATATGGTCTTGTTGGTCTCTATTTTGCTTTATAGATGTTCATGACAGCCTTGTCGGCTCGTACTGTTATGTCTAGCATGTTTATATATGTATGTCCCTTCGGGTTTGTCCTTTTCAGTCTATTTCTCATATGAGTTAGCAGGTTCCCATATGATGGCCCTCGTGGTCCACCCTTATTTAGGTTTATGTTATGAAAGGATGTCATAGTGGTGCTCGGCAAGTAAGGCCCGGATGCCCGTCATGGCCCTCCGGTTTGGGTCGTGACAAACTTGGTGTCAGAGTAGGTCTGTTCTAGAGAGTCTACAAGTCGTGTCTAGTAGAGTCTTGTTTATAGATGTGTTGTGCACCACATTATATAAACAGAAAGGTACATAGCATTTAGCAGTCTGCTACCTTTCTTTCAAATCCAAATCGTTCTTGATAATAGAAATATTACCGCTGGACAGAGGGATATTACAACAGCATGTAAGGGCTCTAGTAGAGAGAGTTCTTGACGATGTGGCCCAGTTTGAGGCCCTATCAGATCGTGCATATCAGATGTACAAATTTCCTGCTTAAGACCCTAAGATGGGAATATATAAAACACCCCGTGAGGCCATGGGAATATAATAGGGTAAAATTACAAGTTTCAAAAGGTAAAAGAAGGAAGGTGAAGAACGGTACGAGGTACCCAGTTATTGAAGATTATCGGTATAAACAATTCAGGCAGATAAATATAAGCATTTTGAGTTTACATTCAATAGTAATAGAGGTATGTCAAATTCACCTCACTCATCTCAGTTATGCCTTATGCAAGCTAACAGATACAGTTTAAGAGAAGGATGGGATATCAAGATCCAGCTAGGGTTAGAGTAACCCAAGATGGTGGATGGATTGTTAGCATTAGCTGAAATTTCAGAAGGATATTGTAAACGTGATAATATTTCTCCTTGTGAGACTCTCAGGTGGTGCACTCTAGAATAGTACAGTCAGATATGCTTACTATAATGTTCAAAAAATTCAGAAGATTGGTACTAAAATCTTAGAAGGGATTAGTATATATATTTACCTTACTATGACTCCCACCCATAGTAAATAGATAATGTTAGGCGACCCGAAGAGCCAGTGAAATGGAGCAAGGGGAGCTAAAAGCAAAAGAATGTTTTGTTGAAGTTTTCAGAATACGGTATTGGGTAGAAACATTAGCAAGAGAATAATAAAAGAGTAAATGAAGCATTATGAGTAAGATGTGATAAATGGGAGATAATGGTAAGTCAAAATTTGACAGCATGACAGCGTTTATATTCAAGTGAAGGAAAAGACAAAAGGAGACAGGCCTTGAGAAAGTAATATCCTAATTTCGAGAAATGAGTTGGTGACTCCAACGTGATTACTAGAAGGATAAGTTAAACCCCGGAGTTATAGAAATCAATATGGGCTAGTAAAAAATATAATTGAACATGAACTAGGGACAGGAGGATTCAATAATACTCGACATTGTGAGAATTTCAGAGACCGTGTTCATGCAATAATAGAATGGAAGACATAAGACAAATCATTAAAGGTCGTTCAGAAAGATGTTTCCTTTTAGCAAGCGCAGTGTGCAGAGTTAAGATTAAGGGACTAAGTGTGCTAGTTACACTAGGTGTCACCCTCGTGTGTAAGAATTTTAGTTATCCCTGGTACATAAGGGTTATCGCAATACGAGTAAGGGTCATTAAAAATGTAAAAAGATGCCGAAGATGAAGTGGTTAAACATTTGCAGGTAAAGTTTCAGAGCATTGAATATTAGTACTCCCCTAAAGGGGGGGGGGG